>JAOBYG010139538.1:0-10743 GCA_025403545.1 Epizoanthus stellaris
CATTTTTCCCTATTTTTTCACTTCGACCATCATGGATTATGACGTCAGTGAGTTGCATTCTCAAGCCCAAGCCACGGATGGTCGGACGGTGCACCTGTCAAAACAAACAAGATGGCGAGGGGCCTGGGAACGGCAACTCACTGACGTCATAATCCAGGATGGCGGGCCCATGACTGCCGAAGTGCAAAACTTCACAGAGTAATTCAGTGTAGTAAGTTATTTCATTTTGCCAGCAAAGTGTTTTTCACTTCAGGATTTCTTTAATCATACCACACTATACATAGGCACAGTAAAACAGCCGTAATTATTTATTTGTATGCAATGTGCTTTTTGAGCATTTTGATTTTAGGATTTTAAATAATTTATGACCTACAATGTCAGGTTGTGCACTGAACATCAGTAGTATAGTTATGTTTGCCTGTAAAGTGTTGACTGGATCTTGTTCCAAATCAACGAATAGATCTAGTATCGTAAAGGTTTGTTGTAGTCTAAAGCCTCTTTCCTCCTCTCCCCGTTTCGCACACTAGGTTAAAATCAAAGCCATGTATAGCGACTCCACTTCCCAAGAGTTACGCTACCCCCTGGCACGTCACTGTTAATCAATAAGAATGACTCACGTGATTGTTAAGGAAGGAGGGTCTCCTTGCACCACTTTGAGCCGCTGACTAAAGACGGCATTGCGTTTATCCTTCCTTACTCGTAGTTCAACAACATACTCTGTTATCTCCAGATCTCCCGTGTAAAGCTTAAAACTGGGAGTAGAAAAGTTGAGTCGGCCTGGGCCAGTTCCAAAGCAGCCTCCGAGACTCTCAGAGATGCTGCGATTTGATTGAGGCGATATTGGAGGCATTTCAGTAACATTTGCTGCGAAAGACTCGTTAACCTTTCGGCATAACCAAATAAACTGGATGCTGTCTAGTATTCCTGGACCAACATCGGGGTCTTCTGAAGATGATCCGTCAATAGTAATGATCTTATCATAGCCGTCACTACGACCACTACCGCCTGCGATTGTAGCAACCAGCTGACTCTTCCCTACACAAATGTATCCACGCGTGGTCGTCTCGACGCCTGCCACTCCTGCCATTCTGACAGTGAATATAACCTCGTTAATTCCACCAGCGAGAGAACGCTTTGGAATGGTTAGAGCCGCGTTTGAAAGAGTCGAGGAGATATTCAGGGCGGTGCCATTTGTGCTTGGCCCGTTGTATTTGTGTACTTTCCATTTAAAGACTGGTTCGCGAGAGGCTTGACAGTCTATACTAATCGCGGTGTAGATAACGAAATGGCGTGATCTAGTGGTGTTCATGCAATTTAAAGGTGTTTCACCAACATCTAGAATCTTTATAACTGGATATTTACATGGCTTGAACAGCAGCACAGTTTTGTGGCTGAGTGTGATTTGTGACACCTTGTTATGAGCCCTTACTTTCACTTGGTACTCCCGCGGAACAGTATAAGTGTGAATGATGATAAGCTCTTTTATGCTGTCGTTCACGGTGGTGAAATTGCTACCTGTGTATTCCTTTTCTCTGCCGGGGGCTCCGTATACGACCTTTGTTCCATCTCCAAAGTCAATTTCAAAGGCTGCATCAGTACCAAACTGGACCATTTTCAATACCAATGTCGTATTCAGCAACAACATACGGGGGCCGTTATCTGTGACGGTTACAGCCAAGACGCTTTTCAGCAGAACCAAAGGAGCCAAGGTAGTGAATGTCCCAACAGCATTATAGCCTGTGAGTCTGAACGTATAAGACCCTATAGACGTGAAGCGATGCTCTTTTGTCAACACACTGTCGGTTGTTCTGTCGCTGGCTGAACCGTCACCATAATCCCAAACATATGTAACATTTGTGCCGTCATGCTCAGTGAGTTTAAACACCACCTCGTGATCGAGAGGGAAGTAGTTTTTCTCAGGCCCGCCAGCTGCCTGGCCCGCCAGTGGGTCAGCGGCTGCTCTTTCAAGTTGCACTGTCATGCGTGTAATTTGCTGCTGGACCTCAATAGTTACGTTTTGCTGGAACGAGCTGGCCAAATTGTGTATGGTAACACTGGCGGTATAGATACCATTCTTTGTGTATCTAAAATGAACGATATAAAGAATATTGTCAGAATTTGCAACATGCTTTACTACAATTTTATTTTGTCAATTTCTTTGATACGTTATCGGTGTAAGCAGCATTGAACAGTTAGCCAGGCACCTGTTTCAAAAACAATTTGTCCTGCACTTACGTTAAAACGAACAATCCAAGTCGACTGTTCCTTCGATCACTCAACATACAGGAATTCTTTGCTTATTCGCAGACATAAACATCGTGCAAATATTTTCAATATAAGTAATATATTAAAAAATACAAATTTCTTTTTAAAAACGTTTCATGTTCCAAATGACGAGTTAGTCATTGACTGCCTATGTTTAAAGTCCTGGTAACTAGCTTTGTCTTACTGGTTCCATTTCTGGTCTTTCTGGCATTACTGATAAGTCATAAGATACTTTTGTGCAAGACATGGTGACCTAGTGGTTAGCGTGTCGGGCTTACGACTAAGGGTTGAAACCTTGTGTCACTTCGTAATGCCCTTAGGCAAGACATTTACTCTCACGGTACTTCTATCCACCCAGGTGTATAAATGGGTACCCGGAAAATTGTTGGGGAAAACACCTAACAAAATGCTGGGGGGTAACCCTGCGATGGACTAGCATCCCATCCAGGGGGAGTAGTAACACTGGGGGATAACCCTGCAATGGTCTAGCATCCCATCCAGGGGGAGTAGTAATACTCTCAGTCGCTTCATGCTACAGAAACCCGAGTTCCGCTCCGGCTCAGTTTAGCTTGATGATGAATCTGTAAAGACTAAAAGTAATTCAGAGCCCTCAAATTAACTTTGATTTTAATTATAATTATATGGCGATACACTTCAAGACATTTCCATCTGTGTACTTCGAGAATGCCCAAGCATTGAGTCTTGAATTTATATTGTGTTTTCAATTGTTTAGACGGATTGGTTTGCGCAGCCAAAGCTACACCGTAGTCCCTTAAACAGCCAAATATTCATTTATATTTCTTAAATATTGGGTATAAAAATTAACATCCTCCAAATTTCTTTCATTCTTTAGCTCCGGCTCTGATAAACCGCTTTGGCTTGTTCAATCCTTGCTTGGAGCAGATTTTACTTTTGTCATTTTCATAGACTGACACAATGTTGACATCAATGAAAGCAATGATCAAATAACTCAAGTGGGACACTCTAGGAACGAGGAGAGAAAAGAATAGACTAACAATCTTTTATAAGATCCATAATGGCCTTGTGGGAATCAACAACAAGAAATACCTCACAGCACAAGATCGCCAAAGCCGTCATGTAAATGAATATGCATACAAAGTACCCTCTCACAGACAGATTATCACAAGTTTTCGTACTTTCCGCGCAGTATAAGGGAATGGAACGCCCTGCCTTCGGCAGTTGTCCGGGCTGCGTCCCCGGAAGCATTCCTAGCCAGCCTCCACGTAGCTGATGACGTTCATTGTTATTAATTATCAATAACTGCTTTATTCACTAAACCATGTACAGTCCTACTTTGAAATATGAATTTATTCACTCACTCATTTACTTGTTTATTTTGTTATGCAAACTTTTTAAGGCCGCTGATCATTTGCAGTAATCATCTTATTGATGGAGGCAATAGAAAGGTAGACAGCTAAGGCAACCAGTTGTGCAGACTACTGCCTTATTACTACAATTGCGGGACTTACCCGTGTTTGTCAACGCTATCTGATATAAACATCTTCTCTGTTGAACGACTGCCATCTCCGTAGTCCCAGATATATGAAGCGTTTGTCGGCTGTTGCGCGACTTTAGGAATGGTGAGGTTAAATGTCACTTTGTTTGGAGCTAGTGGTCGTGGACTATCGGTTGCCACAATCACATTCTCGACGGGAACTTGAACGACCACATCCTGGAAAAGATTCTCTGAGCTGATAGAGTTGTTCACAAACAACTGGATTTGATACACTCCAGGTTGCGGGAAAGAAATTTCAGAGCTGAAATTCCGTTGGTCACAGCAGCTGCGTGAAAAGAACTTGGTATTATCGTGCAAGAGGAGAACGTCTGCGTTGGAACCTTTACCGACTGTCGCCACCACAGTCACCTTTTCGTTCATTTTGAATGCCGTCTTGGAGATACTCAGGCGCAGGTTAGAAACTGGAAACTGTACATACACTTGGCTACTATGAACGATTGGTTTTGTGACAAGGTTACTAGCAGTCGCATTGATCTCCAAATTTCCTGATGCTACAAATGCGTTTGCGGGGATTACTGCTTGCGCAATGCTCCCATTGGCTGTTACCCACTGTGCGGTTATGTTCGTTCCTCTGTAACTGACATAGTAACTCACATTAGTTCCAGCAGTTACTGATAAACGAATGGTCAGGTTTTTATCTCCGTTGTGGTTAGCAGGGAGTTGCTCAACCTTGAAGCCAGACATCGGTTCCTGGATAATTATATCAGTAGTTGCTGTTGCATTGGATAAGATGTTAGCTGCGAAGACCGCCACGTGGTATACATCAGGTCGAGTGAAGGTGTGGTTTTTGGCCAGGACAAATAGACTAAGGACAGTCAAGTCGGTGCTGTTGTCATAGCGATAACCATCACTTATAGAGAAGGTGACATTGGCCAAGCTGCCACTCCGAAGACTGTAACCAATCACAACCATTTGATTGACAGGGGAAGGTTCAATTTTTTTCAGCGTGAGACCGTCTACAGGTTTAAGTGCCGTGACAGTTCGGCACTGAAGAAACACTGCTGTTACCTTGTTGAAAGCGCCAAGTGTCACGATGTACCTGAAATCAAAGATAAGACCAAAACTTCAGCATATAATAAAATAATAAGGCCATCCCCACTTTTTTTCCATTTTACTGTCGTTTCGGATCTTCAAGATAGGGTCGTCGGTCGGTCGGTATTAAAAAAAAGCAGAAAAAATAAATTCAAGGATAGGTCTTAAATACTGCTTATGCAGACGAAAGAAATGCCTATATGTACTGATTTTTATTAAAGTTTTGATTGGTGTATTAAGTTAAAAGCGCTGATTTCAGTTAAAAAATCATGAATTGGAAATGCGACCAAAACATTTTGCAGGTCGTTTTAAGGCTCAATGAAAACCGGTTCAACCTTTGATAGTAAACGGCTTTTCTCTCATATATGTTTGCTGTTATTATTCTTTTTTTTTGTTGGCAAAACTTCAAAATTTGGGATCGGTCGGACGACGGTAAACGGAAAAAAAGTGGGGATGGCCTAATAATAATAATAATAATAATAATAATAATAATAATAATAATAATAATAATAATAATAATAATAAATAATTATAATAATTATAATAATAATAATAATTATTATTATTATTGTTATTATTGTTGTTGTTGTTGTTGTTGTTATTATTATTATTATTATTATTATTATTATTATTATTTTATAACATCCATCGCAACATGTGACCTACAAATATCGTAGCAATTTGACACAAAATTCTAATGGTAATATTATTATCATTATACTTTATTCGTTTATAGACTAATTCTAATATGCATTCACAATATAATACCAATGGTGTTTCTTAAGACGTATTCTTCACGACACTGCTGCTAACATAGAAAACTAATTTGCTCTGAGAATAATATCAAAGTCACGAGTATTCAAATTATTTAAAACAATAAAATAAAAGCCATATAAAATTGGAATATGTTGAACAGATATGTTTTCACAAACTGTTAGGAAAACGTTATTTTTCTGCTTGACTGTTGGACAAGCGTCAGTAAGCTGTCATTCCCATTCAAAACAGTAATATTTTGATTATTTACAACAATTTAGCCGATAAAACCAACCCGAACTGGGGAGTCAAATTCGTATGACATTCTTTCGCCACACAGTTCGTGGATAGCGACGTTAAGCCATTGGTCCAGTCTCTCGACGTTCTATTGGGAGACTTAAAAGAAGAGACAATGGACTAATGTCGGTATTGTCGTTTGTTCACAGAGGGCTCCGCTCAAGTCTTGGACAATATAAAAGTATTGTGAACCGTATTCAGCTGTCTGGCTAAGGCCCTCGACCAGTGAACCTTGTGAAAAGACCAGGGGGGCCTATGTAATTATCTATCTATGCAATCGGAATGGTTCCATATTTACTTTCGAAGTAAAAATGGGTTTCCCATTTATTACTGCTTGGGGTGATTTTCATGATGCCAAATTTTCGGTTCTACATCTTGGAACAGATTGCTATAGTAAATGGGAAGCACCTTTTCAGTCGTAGTTTTCCAGAATGGACAAACTCGTGAGATATTCCACTTTTCCCATTTCGACCGGTGGGAACAGAATGGCGCTTTCCATTTACACAAAATTTCCATTCGGAATCATACTCCAGCGCTCGCGCCATCGAGCTCCACGAATTGCCATTCAGATTGCGGGCTTGGAATCGAAAACGAGGCTATCTCGGTTGTTTGTACAAATGAATGACGTCATTCCACCTATTCTGACCGATTTGATCTGAGTGCAAAATGGCTTTCCACTTGAATAGGAAAAAAAGCGCCCCCGGTTTCAGACCTCAGGTTAAACCTTTTAAAATACTTTAATTATGAAAGTTTTCGGACAGAGGTTTTTTACCTGGAATTTCGGACGTTTCACTCTGATACAATATAGCAAGTAAGCATCATCAAATTATTGAATACATTGTCATTTAGACAGTTCAGTTTGAAAACAACAAACTACCGGACATACTCAGAGGAACAACAGGACAATACAAAGTGAAAGTTCCTTAATAATGGCTATTAAATACGACTGAGTATTAACTAGCAGTGACTAATCGTCTTTGAAAACTTGTTCTTCAGCCCATTGGCATGACACCGGCGACTGTTTTCATGAGCTTCATTCGTGCAAAATGCTTGAAAATGAAATAAATTGTATCACCTATAAAATATGTATAATAAAAAATGTTCGGACGGAAAAATATTCGGACTGCAATTTTGTTCGGACGGAAAAAATGTTGGACGTTGTTTTGTCCTAAAGTTTTTCCGTCCGAAAATTTTCGTAATTAAAGAGATTTTACTTCAAATACCTTCCGGGATTGCTGTATTGGTAGTTGACAGTCTTCTGGTTGAATACTGTTATGTTCCTCCCTTCTCCGAAGTCCCACGTGTATCTAACATCACTCCCCTTGATCGTGTTTGCCACAAACGTAAGGTTTCTGCTCGTCAACACAAATTCTGGCACCGTGATATTCAGCCCAGTGACGGGATGTTCCACGATAATATTCTGTGACTGTGAAGCCCGACCGTGCCGATTCTGAAGTTCGAGCGACACGGCATGTGTTCCTGGCGTGTCAAATGTATAGTTTATATTCACTTTCGGTTGCGCAAAAATCAACATGCTGATGGCGTACTTAGAATTGGTTGTTTTGGTGTTGGATCCTGAGCCAAAAACTGCACCAACTTTGATTTCATTTGCGGGCATATCAACGACCCATCCTTGGACTGACGAGTTGGTTGTTATTGTTGCTATTTCGCCCGTGGTGTTGCTACTGGTCCATCCTAGAATATCACCTGGTAACACCTTCACTCCAGTCAGGTTACTGATTTCCACCACGTGATATCCGATCGAGTTTTGATGAGTCAAAATGATATCATGGACCAAAGTGTAATTGACAGGAGGCGTGGCTGCGACACCGGGTGTTGCACACGAGACAAGTGATACGGGACAACAGGATGCTGTATCCACGGCAAATACCTTTCCAGCACCGCACGTTATTTCAATGTTGGCCCTGATATCAGGACTAGGTGGTCGTAAAATCTATATTTTGAGAAGAAAGAGAAGTTTTGTTAATAGCTTACAAACTCCGAATTTTAGCAGCACAACTATCTGATAATTATGAAATGATCCTTTCTGTTGTTTTCAACTTTAAGGTACTTGCACTGGCAACTTTTTTTCCTTTCAGAATTGCTCGCAATACCTCCTGGTTGAAGATCACGGTATCTAATATTCAAATCCAAAATTTCAGCTCGATAGCTTTGACCGTTCAGAATATATGGGCCTTTGAAATCTGACATTTTTTGGCATTTCCTGCATTCTGATTGGTTGAATTAGGTCACATGACCTCGAAGAAACTATTCAAAATGTAAAATTTTTAACAGCTTCTACTGCTAAAGGCGCTAAAGAGTTTCGTGCTGAAAAATTCAAACCAGCAGAAATTCAATTGAGAACTTCAGCAAATTCATTTCACGGAGTTGTGGTAACTGCAATGGTATATTAAAGAAGGTTGACAGCTGTCAATCATACAGAAATTCCAAACAAGGAAATCACAAAAACAAGTTTTTCGCAGTCAGTTTTTAATATTTTTCGAATCTGTTTTCAGCATTTAGCTTAAAATGCCATGTGACACAAAATCTGCTTGCCACTGTAATTTATGTTAATGTATGCAAAGATATGGGCAAATTTCAAAATTTATTTTAAAAAATCACCAATTTCTCCTTTAGTTTAGTTTTATTTTTGACAAATTGAAATAAAACCATTTTCTAATTTTACTGTTTTTCTTGTATTTCACTGAAATAATATTTCGTACAGTTTTACTCTAAAGAATAATAATATTTATTATTTAAGTTTCACTGTATACAGAAAAAGGCAGTGTATCTTCACCATTTCTGCCACTTACCGATACTGACTTAGCCTTTTGAAAACGATTATGAAAAGTTGTATATTGCATCAATTGACGTATAAGTTTCAATTGACTTCAAACAGAAACGTTTTTGTCGTGCTTTTCTGTTCATCATATAAATTGTGTCAAATCCATTGCACTTCACAATCACATCTAAACCAGATAAGATGATACCAAACTACATGAATACAAGACAAAATGTAAGGAAACAAGAACGTAACGAGACAAGATAAAGCAAGACGAGATGCGGGCAAGGCAATATGAGAAAAGGGCAAGCAAAGCAAGACAAGACACGCCAATGCAATGCAATGCAATGCAATGTAGAGCAAGGCAAAGCAAGACACGACACGCCAATGCAATGCAATGCAATGTAGAGCAAGGCAAAGCAAGGTACGATAAGACAATGCAATGCATAACCTTGGTCTGATACGAATCTGGCAATGCTAGAAAGTACTTCTCAATTGATACCTGCATGCGAACTGGCCCGGGTTTCACTATGTAGTATTCCAAGGATTGCAGATAACCAGTTGCTTTGACTTCCGCCAATGGTAAAAGATGGATTCGAGTAACGCCTGCGTTGTTGGAGTTCGCAGAGGGTGCAACGATATTTGCATCTTCGCCAACTCTGAATGGTGCTGCATCTGGTGGTACGTCAAGAGACAATAAATCAACCAGCGTATTGTATGTATGGAAATGTGATACAAACTAGGTCCACTAAAGTATATGGATAGGTATGTGGGTACAAACTAGGTCCACTAAGTATATGTATGGAAATGTGGTACAAACTAGGTCCACTAAAGTATATGTATGGAAATGTGGTACAAACTAGGTCCACTAAAGTACATGGATAGGTATGTGGGTACAAACTAGGTCCACTAAGATATATGGGTAGGTACGTGACATAGGCTCGGTTAACCAAAGTATATAGGTAGGTGTGTGGGTACAAACTAGGTCAACTAAAGTATATGTATGGAAATGTGGTACAAACTAGGTCCAATAAAGTATATGTATGGATATGTGGTACAAACTTGGTCAACTAAATCATATGGATACGTATGTGACAAAAACTAGCTAGGTTGTCCTAAATATATGTATGGAATTGCGGCGCAAGATAGCTAGTGACCAAGACTATAGGGTACGAAACTAAAGCATATGTATGGCGAAAACGTAGAGTGGAGAGAGAGTTTTCTTTCGGTTTTGCCCCCAATAAGAGGGGCTCATCGTAGGTTACGCCTTTGGATCCTCACGGTGTCAATCATGCAAGTACCAACCTGTAATATTTACTGGAATTTTATTTCCCTGAATGGTAAGGGTGCCACTGACGTCAACACCACGTGCAAATTTCACCAAGCAGGTAGCTGGTTGTCCTGTGGGCCATATGGGTGGACACTCGAGAACAGGCTGCTCGGGTGGACCCCCCACCGTCATCGTCTTGTTCGCTTTTATTACCATCCCACTGTAATCCTCAGCTCTTATCTACGGTCATACGAAAGACGATACAGTATATGAACAGCATGCAAAGACTGGTTTGGCAAATAAAAAGGGCGTGGCGGGTTCAGTGAGAACAGGAATAGAATGCCCCAGGGTTCGGGAGACAGATGCGCGTTGTCAATGGAACACAGAGCACCACAAACCATCATTTAGTTAAAAGTTTTGCTGTTGTTGTGGAAGCTACTCATTGCTAGCACAATAGGCACCGGAATGCTGTTATAATTTTTGTGAGCTTAACGTTTTCAGGCGTCCTTTTATCCCTGATGATGGTTTTTAACCGAAAACGTTCGGACAGATTTTTATAACTTTCTAGCCTAGATAGTTATATATATATATATCTAAGCTAATTTTTAAGAACATTCATCATGCGAGTTACTGCATGGGAGGAGTCCTATATAGGGGGTGGTGGGTGCAAGACAGATTTTGGCTGTAGTTCTATGCATAGAAAAAATTAACATGGCTTGCATATTGTTTGGTGACAGAGTGAAGAGGCTGTTTCCGGTGTTTTGATTGTGTAATCCAAGGCGATGTGTGCTTTTCAAAACATGCAAA
>JAOBYG010139649.1:0-10743 GCA_025403545.1 Epizoanthus stellaris
TTGGAGTTGGGCTTTATCATTCCTCTGCTAATTCTGGTCAATTGCGACTCGCGCAAAGTTGACGATGGCGAATCTGGATCTCTCAGGAAAGACACTTCGGCCGGTTCTTCTCTTGAGTCCATGGTTTGACGGATCCAAACAGTGTCGGAATGACTGTATGTCTTTATTTTGCCATCTAAAGGATCTACTCTCTCGCCTATCCCGAAGTTGAAGTGGACTGCGTTGGTAAATGAATAGCGATTCAGTTTCCGATAATGGCTCCTCTTTGTCTTCATCCGGGTCACTCATGTCCACAAACGGCAGTGGACTTTCTTTATCAGTATCTGCAGGAGGTGTACTCACGGCAGGACAAAATCTTTTCGGTTGTTGTTGTTGTTCTTTCATATTCCGGAACCATTGTAATTGCTGTGAATACAACATTGCCTTGGTATCTGGCTGTAAATCTGGTCTTTCCAATGTGTTATTCATCCCATCGTCTAGTCTTTGCATTGCGGCTGTTATTGGCGAACTGCTAAAATCCTTTCGCTTGGCATAGGCAAGTATAGGATTTTCTGGTCTGTGCATATTAACAGAAAATTGTTCTTTGCTTGGCAGAACATTCATTCGAAGACAGCAATGGTCTGAGGTCGATGGTTTCAAGTCTACAAATAAATACCCATAGGGCCTTGCGACGGCCGCATCATACTTTTGCATAAACTGTTCTGTCTTTTGAGGATATATTTCTCTTGCAAGAGTCATGACTTGCATTTTATCTCTGGGATTTTTAAATAAAACAAGACAATGACAATTTAAACTGACAGTACGGTTAATTTTGCCTTGCTGAAATAACGTTATGAAGTAAATAAATCACACTCAAATGCCGGTGATGTGACCCTTTTGTAAACATATTGAGGATTTGGGTACTGCATTTGATCATCAATTAATCTTGCTCCAAATCAGATGGAATACCGCGAACAAATTTTATCCACGGAACAGTTTAATTTGAATCAAATTATCGTAAGCCGGTGCCACTGTGAATACTGAACACCAGACAATACGCTGAGGCGGTGGTTGAACCGACTGCTGCGCATGCTCAACGAGTTTCTTTACACAGATCGTTTTCCCCGATTTGGTCATTCCAGCAACCATGGCAGTAAAAGGGTGAAGCAATTGGAAAGGTTCGCAATCCTTCTGGTGAGCATCAGTTTGTGAAATCACTTCCGGTGAAATCACTTCCGATGATTATTATCCCTGATTGGCATTGGAAATCCCGCCGTGTAGAGATCTAACGTGACGTTTCATACTATCTGGGCGAGAAAATGTTTTCTCACAATGGGGACACGAAACTGGCATGTTGACGTCTTGGTCGCTAGAGGCAAATTAATGGAAAATAAAATACGAAGACACATATAAATATTCATGCACATGCGCAATTAGATACATGTGTGCAAATCAACTCGCGTTCTTATCTGGCCTACGGCAGGAACGAAGGGCTCTGGGAAACTCTCTGGCGGAAACGTAGCGCCAAAATCTGGCCAGCTTGGCTTTACAGTGCCAGGGCTCTTCTCTTTTGCGCATGCGTAACAGCGAAGAGTTTCCCAGAGCTCTCCTCGCCGTCAGGTCAGGCATGCGCAATAGAGAGAAGAGCTCTGGGGTCGAGATTGGTGAGCACATGCGCAGTAGAACATATACGCATGCGCACTGTCATACACGCATATGTCACATTCCACCACCACCACCACATCTCACCGCACACACACCACCACCACCACATTTCACTACACACACACACACACCACCACCACCGCCGCCGCCGTCGCTGCCACCACCACATCTCACCACCACTATTGCCATCACCACCACCACACCTCGTACCACCACCACATCTCACCCACGCACACGCACACACATCATCATCACCACCACCACCACTACCACCACCACGTTTCACCACACACACCACCACCACCGCCACCACCACCACATCTCACACCACACACACCACCGTCACCGCCGCCGCTACCACCACATTTCACCACACACACACACACATACACACACAGCCCTTTCTGAATTTCTTCGGACCGTTATCTGGCGAGGTTACTAAGCAGTTTAATTTGTAAAAGTTAAATTCGTTCTTTTTTAACCACTTTTACCAAAACCTTGAAAGAGTCAGTATCATGCCTCGTTTAATTCGTCGAAACAAGGGTTATTTTCAATTACTTGCTTGTTCTCCCCATCTGAAGCAGTTGTTGCTCAACACCGGAACAAGTACATGCTATTTGTGATACGATTTATTGTGTTTTGAGAGGTCATATTCCCCTAACTGAAACTGAGCGTCAGCGCTTGAAAGACCATCGCGAACTTTTATTTGAGTTAAGTTCCCCATTTGTATCTTTTAAGAAAAAGAAACAACTTTTGGCACAACACGGGGGTGGATTATTGAAGATATTTTAAATCCAGTTCTCACCGTACATGTATTAGGGTATCTGTTGTTATAAAACTAGTATCGTTCTGTGACACTCGTTCATTTCCCACTAGCCTTTGAACTATACGGTCGAATTTTCATCATGTCAAAAAGGAAAGAACGCGATTGGGAAACCGACAATGAATATGTTACAGATGAAGAGAGCGAAAGTGATCATGAAGAAGAAGACCCTAAAATACGAGATATTATGGTCGAGCTTTCAACTGAAGTTCGATTCCACATCAGAGAGCTTCCGATTTTTTGCATAGCATGACCTGGGCAGAAAATATTTTGTCTTGGACTCCAAGAAGAGAAATATTGTTTCACAGTCGGCGAATTCCTGTAACAAACATGGCCGAACTCACAGATTATGTGTTACTGCCATATAATCCCGATGTGGCTAAACCCCGCGTCCTCAATACCTTTTTACAAGGTCTGGCTGAACTGGGTGTCGATCACGAAAATGTAATCAGCGAGACCAAAGTTCTGAAGATTCTGAAGAAGACATGAAAGTTCTGCGGAAGAAGAGGAAGAAAGTAGCGAACCTAGTGAGACAGACGAAAATGAAGAAGAGGAAAGTTCTGATAAAGAGACGGACAATGAAAACACAGAAAAATAAACGACCGAATCCTGTCCACACTGCGAGGTTTCAAACATGACAGAAACACTGATTCAAAATTGTCCTCGTTGCAAATGGCAAGATGTTATTCGAGGGTCTTTGTTTCCTGATAGTGTATTAGTTTGTGATATTTGTAACTGCAACTTCCCTGTAAATAAGACTACTATTCGGGAAACGTTTCAACGTAGTCATAAGCGACTGAGAACGGGTTATCGTCACGATTTTTATTCAAGTACTGCTGAATCCTTGTAATAAATTTACTGTTGTCAAATAAAATGTTTTGAGAATGAAGTCACGGTTGTATGATTTAGCTCATTTTAAAGTCAATTATTTTAAGTTCAACCATTGTCTTGAATTAAACACAAAAGAACTGCTCTGTGCGATCCGTGCGATCGCATGACATCAGCATGTATTGTTCTTGAACAATACATTAGCCGGACAAGTCTGGGCAGATCCCATAAAGAAAAATACGCAAATCAAGTAAAACTGGTTTAAACAAGTTATGGAAATGAAATTGGGGCCTAAAAAATCCGGCTAATTTCATGCACTATATATTACTTATGGAAAACAAAATTCTTGTAAGGGAATAATAGCGACATTTTTTTAGTTACTATCTCGGACCGAAACCACTTGATATTGTGGAGCGGTGTTAGTCCAGTACCTAAATCTATACTCCTATTTATGGCAGGGAAGGTGGAGGTAAGATCCTGGACAAGTAGCGGGGGTAAAAGCATTTGCAAACTTTCTGTTCCCCTCAACTGTATGTTCCTTCATAACTTTGCGGATCCTTCAATTGTTGTACGGCTTATCGTGAAATTAGTTTTGCTCTATCATCTTTCCTTCACATTGTTAAATGGTTGCCGGGTCCAGCTGAATTGTTCTTGCAACTGTTTGTCTACAATTGGTTGTGGCTAGGTTTCAGCAGGTATATATGGTATCCCATTTAGGCAGTCATTAGCCTGACAAGTGCAACAATAGACAACCTGTTATATAGAGACTGAGTTCTGGTGCACGTAGTACGCAATTCTCCGGGTTCTAAATTTCAGATTACGATGTAACGATTTCTTTGCTAAATTAAACATTTTGGTTTGTAATGAAAATCCGATACAGAGTCCTTAGCATAGAAATATGTAAAATTGAAAGACTTCGGGAAAATGCACAAATATCTTGAATATGGTATTATTGACCTTTTCTTATATTGCAGAACTCTGCCAAACTTCTCCAATAGTATGCAGAGCTTTCGACTTGCTTTGAATAACCAATCACGGCTACTGAGGAAAGGACTTGCAAGTTAGCACTTTAGCACCATTTGCTATTAGATGAAAAAAAGAACCAGTACTGTAAAAGAGTATTAACCAACGGGTGGAATGATTGCCCCATCACCCTGCCGACAGCCTCCAGCAGTGTCGATTGAGTCACCTATTGATGGTCAATAATTACCTAATGTTACATTAACGATCAACACAAACCAGTGTCTTCTTGTAGTAGTGCCTACAAGTTTGATTATTAGTGGAAAGGGTTGATTTTTCCCCACATCCTGCTGTTTATCTATACGCCAGCGGAGTGACTGGGTTAAGCGCAGTGGCCGACTGATGTATGGAACAAAGAAACACCAAAAGGTAACAACTCTTGGTAGTTTTGTTTTGCTAATTTTAAGTCTGGGTAGCTCTTGAATTTAATCAGTTGAGGTTACTCCTCTCTTGGGACAGAATTGTGGCAACTTCGTTTTTGCCACTCACACAGAAACCAGCCCAACAAAAACCCTACTTTTTCAAGATCTATATCACAATGAGGTGCATAGGCCTGTGTATTATTATGTATAGATAGTGAAGAAGTGTCTTTTATTCATTCAGACACCGGATCAGTAATAACATACCACTCCATCAGTAATAACACCGGATCACTCCATCAGTAATAACACCGGATCAGTAATAAGATACCACTCCATGTTCATTAATTTACGTTATAGTAAGAAATCTGTTGTTGCACAGACGACTGATCACATATTCCTACCATTACTTATAACACGCATTCAATATATACTTCAGTCCCCATATGGCATCATATGTTATTATCCCAATACGCCACTTATCGTGGGAAATTATCTTTAACTTTTTTGAAATGATCTTAAAAGATCATCAACCTACTGCAACTCCCCAGTTATTGAAACTGATATAAAAATGGCACATACTGACAGGATCCACAGTAGCCGATTTTGAATCTATTACCTTCTTGTTACTGAGAGACTGATCCTTATTTACTGGAGGGGGGAGGAGCGGGGGCGGTGAATTTGTATTTATACAAGGCAAAAAAATTGCAACCCTTCCAAGAATCAATGTCCAAAACTTTACTGCCTTTGCCAAAAATGGTGACTGCCCATCAACTAGAAATTTCTGAATCTGAGGTAATGTATCACGAACCTGTACCCCGTTTGTTACGACCAAGCAATTTGCTAATCCGAGTGAAATTAGCATACTTTATATTGCTAAACATCCTACCTTTACCACTGTTCTCATGGTTGTTGGTAAAATTCGGGCTGTGGACTATGTGCGAACTATGTCCGAACTCCTGTTTTCTGTCAAATATTTTTTTGTGAAATAGAAGAATGTGTCAATCAAAGAAAATAAACACTTTGAAACAAAATGACTGTGTGACCACAAAGGGTTGGCCGGCAGAAAATAATATTTAAATACCAGTAGCTGCAGAAAGTTTACAATTTTATCAGATTAGATTAGATTAGAACAGATCAGATCAGATCAGATCAGATCAGATCAGATCAGATCAGATCAGATCAGATCAGATTACATTACATTACGTTACGTTACGTTACGTTAGATTAGATTAGACCATATTAGGTTAGATCAGATCAGATCAGATCAGATTACATTACATTACATTACGTTACGTTACGTTACGTTACGTTACGTTACGTTACGTTAGATTAGATTAGATTAGACCATATTAGGTTAGATCAGATCAGATTTGATTAGATTAGATTGGATTATAGAATAGATTATATTAGATTAGATTAGATTAGATTAGCTTAGATTAGATTAGACTAGATAGATTAGATTAGATTAGATTAGATAAGATTCGATTCGATTAGATTAGATCGATTCGATTCGATTAGACTTAACTAGATCGGATCAAACAGATTAGATTCGATTGGACCCGATTAGATTAGATTAAGTAGATTGGATTGGATTGGATTGGATTGGATTGGATTAGATTGGATTGAATTGAATTGAATTGGATTGGATTGGATTGGATTGGATTAGATTAGTGTCCTCAATTAGTTTTATAAGCTGAAATTAGACACTGAAATAAAGTTATTATTATTATTGTTTTTGTTGTTGTTGTTGTTGTTGTTATTATTATCATTATTATTATTATTATTATCACAAGTGGAACCCAACAATATCCGAAAGAATCATATTAACAGTGTAGACAGACAATTGCTAGTTTCTTGTTCAAAAATGACTGAAAGCTATTTTGAGTTACTTTTAAGTTAAAGCACGCATGTGCATTCTCACCCGACAACAATTGAAATAAATCTAAAGACCAGAAACTGAAATGGCGAAAAGGCTATATCAACCCAACAAGGCCAATATCAATATTCAGATTACTGTGTGAAAAAAGTTAATATTGATAGAACTCTACCTTCTTTGTTTGGATAAATGTATGTAGACAGAAGAGAACAAATTAAAATCCCATTAGCATAACAATGAAATACTAATTGCCTATAAATAGCAGAAAATCACATAACAAAGTTGCTACCAAAGTATTCAGTACATTGGCAGTGGTGGTTGTACTACCATGCCTATAAAAAAGCATAGTACATGGGAGCAGGTAAACGTTTTACAACCGCTTATAACTTTTTTGTTAAACGTTGTGTGGCAAAGCTGTTTGGCAAGTAGGTAAGGATTAAAGTGTCGTTGCCATTACTGGCAATGATAGTTTGTGCTTGGCAATTTTTCTGACCGAAAAACCAAAACAAACTTTATGACGTGTTTTCGTCATGATGACGTCCGTTTCCAGAGTATTAACTGCGAAAAATTAGGTCAGCTCGTCGATATCTACAAGAATGTGTAATTTGTTTTGCTCTTAATGATCTTATGATTATTATGATATTGTTGAAGGAATTATTATTATTATTATTATTATTATTAAGACTCGAAGGTAAAAAATAATGTATTTGTATATGTTTTGCTTCTCACACACATATCGCACCTCATACTTGGAGGCCCAGGAGCAATCCGTCGGGGAGCGGCCCTCTCGCGCCCCGCATTTCTGCTGGCTCCGAATTTTCTCTCGCCCCGACGGACTGCCCCTGGGTTTCCTACTATGATCGCACCCATGATGCGAAACAAAACAGCTTTAATTGTAATTGATATGTTTAAAAGGTAATTAATACTCACCATTAAAGAAATAAACAGCGTTGGACCATTCTCCTCCTATGGCATTGTGGCAGTTGGAAGTGTACCCATGAATGGCATAGGTTTGGTGAGCGGTGGGACCGGACCAGCACTGACCTGCGTACTGCACACCAAAAGCTTGATAACCAAACTCCCGTGCTTTAGCCGCGCACTTGGAAATGGGATCCGACTGCCCGCGAAAGCTGGCGATTTCGTGTTGCATTGCTCTATTCTCCATCACGTCTTTGAAGCATCCAACGTAGACATAACTACCTGTAAACAAACCACTCCCTTAAATGTTAGGTATAACGTCATCCCCCAGATCATATATAGATCCTCCGTATTGCAGAACCATTAGTATATTACTGTAAATCTGTGACGGTCATGTAACCACCCAAGGTCTATGACATATTCCTCCCTTCAACTGGGATACGTTTTCGTTTGAAACACTATTATATATTTTCCGTTTCATGTATAAGAGGATTTCAGATGACTTCATTGTTTACCTGTTGCCTCATTAGCATAAATGCAACTTCAAGCTTCAGACAAACGAAGTCCATAGTTCGAAAGAGTATGGCACCATTAGTAGTCACCGAAAATTTGGGCACGAAATGAAGAATACTTTTTCGAGAATGAGTCGCTGAAAAGGTGAAAATTTACAGAGAATCTATGGCCTGGAAGCGACTCTTGCCTCCAGGCCATACATTCTCTGTACATTTTGAAGATTTTAAATGCCCATTTCTCAAAAGGTATTCATCATATCGCGCTCAAATTTTAAGTGACAACTAACTGTGACGTACTCTTTTGAAGTCTACGGACTTCGTTTGTCTGGAGCTTGAAGTTGGATTTTTGCTAATGAGGCAACAATGACGTTATCTAAAATCCTCCTATTTTCCACGCAGAGACGATGTAAGCATGCATGTGCCAATTGTATCGAATATGAACATTCTTTTGAAAAACGGTCTCCAAAATGGAGTTACTGATGCCTCAACATGATGCTTTATTTTCGTTTTATGAGTCGAGACTTGTGTAGTATACAGTTCTTGCAGCCAGACTACAAGATTATTCCTTACGCTTCTAATTGAAACATTGGATATTATTACAAACTGTAAGTGATCAGTCTTGCAATATTCAGTTTTGTCAATATGCACAGTACTATGGTTGCGATCTTCCCCAATAGGAATATAGGGATTGACCTGCTGCAGTTCATTGGTGAGTTTCTGACGGTTGACGGCTGCAAATATAGCTTTTTACGATTAACAGTACAAGTTTAGACGGTTTTATGGTTACTGGCTAATTGAACGGTTTTCTAGACCGTTTTTGAGTAACACGAAGCCATAAGGGGGAAGGGGTGTTTGTAACCCGAAAGATTTTCAAAATGGTTGAGAATTAAAACATACCATTTGGCATGAAAGTAGTCCACACTCTGCTAATTGATTTCCATGGCAACAATTATCCATGGCAACAGACACTTAAAACCAAATCCGCCATCTTGCATTTTTCGATTTTTTACTTTTTTGCTAATCAGTTTCAACAATACTTCTAGAAATAGTAAGAGAACAACATTTTAGTGGCTAAAACTATGAAAGAACTAAAAGAAAACAATAAAATAGCAGTTTAGAGGAATTATTTCATGAAATTGAAAATTCTGAAAGCAAAACTTGATTTGCATATTTTTCGACGACGCCAGCAGTCCTAGCGTCATCTAATTAGTGTCAAACAACGTGCGTTTTATCTGGCTACAGCTGCCAAAACGTTTTTGGCAATTGGACAAAAGGCAAAATATTGAGGTCCGAAAATCTTTGGGGGAGTTAAAATAACAACCCTCCCATGCCTTTAAGGGTTACACTGTTTTACTGTTGATGGTTAATTAAACGGTTTTTGACGGTACAAATATTGAACGCTTTTTTTACTGTTGACGCTGCACGTTTAGACCGTCTTAGGTTGATGGCCAAGAACGTTCTCTCTAGAACAATCAATTGAACATGTATGCCAAGTTTTGTGGTCGTACCAACAACAGTGAAGGAGACATAGGCGTTTATTGTGTTGCCATGGTAACGGTTTTCCTCAAAATAGCTATTATTTTGTAGTAAAACATATTAGACGAGATTTTAGGGTACAAACGGGTACCGAATGTTTGAATCGTGCTTATCCTTTTGCGTTTCCATAAAATAAAGCAAAAATTTGCACTGTAATGGTTTTATCTACATCTGGATAGTGCAGTGCATTGTGGGTAATGTCAAAATGGTGGCCTCTATGAAGTGAAACCATTTTCCGCACAGGTTTTTCCTTAGAGCTGGCTATGACTTGCTGAAGATTCCTAACAAGGATGAAACAGCTATCCAAGTCTGCCGCTTGGGAAAAACCACTGAGCCTATGAGTTGCTCTCTAAAGTACGGTTTATCTGTACGCCTTTCAAAACCCACATGTATATGTGCGGCGCACGCCTCAGGATCAACCTCGTTCTCACGGCCTAGTGCCCAGGGCCATCCGAGAAGTGAAGGGCAGAAAACAAAGATGGCGGCTGCACTGTTAAACAGAATGGTTTGGCATTGCCGGGGCTGTACAGTGCTACAGACATCAGTTACGAGGTAGGTTTCTCTTAAATGTGTTCTACTTTTGTCTGTTTATTTTATGTTAATTTTACTAGACTATTCTGACGGCCTACTCGATGCCGACTTGCCCATGCTCCTCACCATATGGATTATCATATGCCTCAAGGCCTTGTGGAGTAATAAGTATATTAAATAAAGTAGAACCGGGAGTAGAACAACAGCAACAACAACAACAACAACAACTAAGATTTATTTACACCTATTAATTGCAATAATAATTTACAATGAAGAACAGACAAAAACGGTAGAAGAGAGTGAAGATTGAATTTTTTTTAGTAGTGTGAACTATGAACTGGTATATTTCTGTCTAGCTAACTAAGTCTAAGAGTAAGAGTCTGTTTACGAGAGATAGGGTAAACCTACTGTTAGGGTTACCCTGGCACTAGGGCTACTCAATTACTGACTCATTTCCTTCCGTTTTTATCGATGTAGAGTAGCATTTCCAAGCCTATCCCTGAGAGGCGTGCGATCGCATGTGCACGCCTCCGCACACGCCTGAAGAGCCCAAGGCACGCCTAAACAAACTGAAACTCATTAAAAAGATATATACTTTTCTTCCGACATTAGTGCGCGAAAAGAAAAAGTATCATAGTTGCACGAAAATAAATAAATTATCACGTTGTCAACATTATCTCTGTCATCTTACTT
>JAOBYG010139760.1:0-10742 GCA_025403545.1 Epizoanthus stellaris
ACAAAACATCAAGTAAGGTCTGTGATTTACATGTAGCTCTCTGCAACACACCTTGGGCAATATTATCTGAATTACTTCCCCATTATTATTGAATCAGGCTTTCGCTTGCGCACGCAAAGCCTGAATAATTGCGCTTGTGCAAATTATTGTGAAAGGGGAAATAATATTTTGTTAGCCGAAAGGAAACTTTTACATGTATGTCGCCAAAAAACGGAAAGAGGGGCAAAAGGTTTTGTGTAAATAAAGAGAGAATTATCTTTAATTCTTAAAATTTCTCCGCGAAGTTTCAATTTGAAAATGTTTACAACACACACTCGGTGTTATATCTGATGCGATATAATGATCTTGGTTCACTACGATCGATCTTCATTTCACAGCGCAAGTATCGCCTTGGTTGTAAAGAAAATTCAGCATTACCAAGCAATAAACACAAACAGCTCACTTCGTTCCCAGCGCAAATTCTTCGCATTTTCGACGTATTACTTTGGCAACGAATTTCGTTCAGTGTGCCGAAATAACGCCGAAATGGCGATACATTTTCGCTCATTACAAAACAATGGTTTTGCAAAAAATTTCGCTCAGAATTCGTTACGTCGCAATTCAACTAAATTACGCTGGTTTCGCCGAAATTGCGTCGAAATACACGTATTTCGGTCGCGTTTCTTTTCAGCAGTACTGTACATTCCACACCATGGGGTGTACCACCCGACAAAGCCGGAGAAAATGTGCTTAGTTTTTTTATTGTAGTGCACATTTCGGAGGTACATCATTGAATGAACAGTTGATCCAATGACCAGATCTTACTAACTCACTGGTGGAAGTGCTTAGTCGCTTCAGAGAAGAGCCAATCGCCTTCATGGCTGATATAGAGGCTATGTTTTATCAGGTCCGAGTTCGAGAGGAGCAACGGAATTATATTTGATTTCTCTGGTGGCAGAACGGCAACTTGGAAGACAAAATATGCGAGTACCAGATGAACGTGCATCTATTCGGAGCAACTTCATCGCCAAGCTGCGCCAATTTTGCACTAAGGCAAGCGGCGGAAGACAACGAGCACCGCTTTGATCCACTAGTAGCTGAAACGATATGACGCATCTTCTACGTAGATGACTGCCTACGATCTGTGCAAGCTGAAGCTACCGCAGTCAAGGTAGTACAAGGACTACGTGAAGCATCTGCAAACGGAGGCTTCCATCTCACTAAATTCACATTGAACTGTCATACAGTACTGGATGCTATCCCAGGGAAGAAAGATCGAAGGAAACCAAGACTATCAATTTGGACTACGATTGCCTACCGATAGAATGAGCTCTTGGTGTCCAATGGTGTGTGGAATCTGATGATTTAGGGTTTCGCAATGTGATCAGCGATAAACTGCCAACACAAAGGGGCATACTATCAGTAGTTTCATCTGTGTATGACCCACTTGGCCTCGTAGCTCCCTTTACACTAATGGCAAAGAAATGTTTGCAGGACTTTTGTCGTGACAAGAACCTCAGTTGGGATGATGAAATTCCAGAAGAACAGAAGATTTGATTGGCTAAGTGGTGAAGCGAGCTACCATTACTCGAGCAATTGAAGGTAAACCGCTGTGTCAAGCCACCAGGATTTGGAACAGTGACGTCGAGACAAATCCACATCTTCTCAGATGCCAGCTCTTACGGTTACAGAGCCACTGCATACCTCCATCTGACCAATGACAAAGGCCGTATCCACTGTTCTCTCCTGATGGGCAAGGCTCGCTTGGTGCCCATAAAGGCCATCACAATACTGCATCTTGAGCTTACAGCTGCCACAGTTGCTGTTCGAGTTGGACATCTGCTAGAGAAGGAGCTGAGTGTTCTAACAGAAGTTAAATACCACACTGATTCCACGACTGTACTTCACTATATCGCCAACGACCAACAGCGATACCATGTGTTTGTCGCCAATTGAGTACAATTGATTCATGATCATTCCAGTATAGACCAATGGAAGTATGTAGACACTGTCAATAATCGGGCAGATGATGCATCTAGAGGAATGGATGGTCCAGCACTTCTAGAATGCAAGAGATGGTTTGAGGCCCCAGCTTTTCTTTGGAAGAATGAAGATCAGTGGCCGGAACAACCATTTGTGATGGGCCAAGTTCCAGACGATGACCCCGAGGTCAAGAAGTTAGTAGCAAGCAGTGCAACCATAGCCCAAGTGGATGTTGATGCCACTAACAAGTTAATCGAGTATTACTCCGACTGGCACCGCCTTTGTAAAGCTGTAGCTGTGTTTCTCCGTGTGAAACTAGTGCTCCAAAAACGACGCCAGAATAGTAAACAGTGAGAGGCTAGCACACGTGCACTGAACGCACAAGATGATATCAAGGAGTTTGAAGAAGTGTTCGACTACTGCTCCCCATTGAGTGTACAGGAGCTTGAAGAGGCTGAGCATGCCATCATCCAGTTCGTACAGTCTATAGCATTTGCTCAAGAGATATCGGCACTCAAGAGAATTGACAAAGAAGAAAAGCTCAGTGAGCGACAGTTGCTGAAATGGACGAAAGCCTGCATTAAGAACACTAGTAGTAGCATCTACCGTCTTGATCCTTACTTCGATCATGGAATTTTAAGAGTTGGAGGGCGATTGCGACGTGCAGACTTGCCTGATGATGTGAAACATCCTGTTATTCTGCCGCGCAAAAGTCATGTTACCATGCTTCTAATACGCCAAGCTGACCAACGGTTGGGCCATGCAGGGCAAAGTCACGTCATTGCAATGCTATGCCAAAAGTATTGGATTGTGAGTGCTAACACTACCGTACGCTCAGTTATCGCAAAGTGCATCTTCTGTCGTCGCCATCATGGTGCAAAGGGTGAGCAGAAGATGGCGGATCTTCCTACGGCTAGAGTCACGCCTGCACCGCCTTTCACCTTTACAGGGGTCGACTATTTCGGTCCTTTCATCTTGAAGAATGGCCGCAGAGAAGTCAAGAGATACGGAGTTCTCTTCACCTGCTTATTGATTAGAGCCGTCCACATTGAGGTCTCTAGCTCACTTGAGACAGACATGTTCATCCTGGCATTACGACGCTTCATTGCAAGATGCGGACCAGTAAAGGAAATGTGAAGCGACAATGTATGGGAACTGCGAGATGCCATTCAAGAGATGGACCATGGCCAGATAAGGAGCAGCAGTTCTTCGGACATCGACGGGACTTCTGCGAAGGCCAATAAATAAGCTCGTGCTACTACTGGCTAATGAGGACAAGGCTGAACATTGAGAGACAGTTATGTTTTGTCGCTGTAAAGACCCCCCTCAGATATCTATTGGCTGGGAATGTTATGGATTAAAGTCGTTACAGTTCAGAGGGCCTCGGCCCTA
Source organism: Epizoanthus stellaris (assembly GCA_025403545.1). NCBI lineage: Eukaryota > Metazoa > Cnidaria > Anthozoa > Zoantharia > Epizoanthidae > Epizoanthus > Epizoanthus stellaris. The sequence continues at coordinate 3,355 of JAOBYG010139760.1, forward strand.
AGTACTCGCACCCACCCCCACAGGGTGGTAAGTTATCTTTGTAGTTTAGCTTGCCGCCTTTTCGCGCCTGCTTTCACGGACTCAACATTGATGCAGGATTTACCGCTACATGATCAAGGAAATTGGCCTAAATGAAGCACCAGAGGACACGGATTCCAGTTTTTGAAACCACTAAACCACTGAAATCACAGGACTAAATCGCCGAGTGTTGCTGAAGGAACAGCCCGTCAAATTACTGTTCACCGTCTTGTGCAAGCTAAACCGAAGTATTTCATCCAAAACGTGATATTTGGACTTCAGTGCAATCTACTGTAACACAGTATCCTTTATCGTTGAGAATCGTTTTATTTTGTAGTCCAGTTTGAGCAATAAATATACAAGAACAGTGTGTATTCAAAGTCTGTTGTCCTGTAAGTGAAATAGCAACACTCCCTGTGAGTGAGGGTCTTTTATCGAACTTACATGTACCGTGAGGTCTGCACTCACATATACAGAATTTATGCGTTCTTCACAATACATCTACATGTACAAGCTATTTTACCTACCTTGCTTTCAAGTAACTGGTCTGCTTTTCTTTTCTTCATCTGCTTTAATTAGTTTTTGTGTGTTCAGAGGGGTATTGGCATTTCTCAATTCTTCACATTCTTGTAGTCTTTCTTTTTCAACCTTTAACTGATTTTGAATTTCTTCAAGGCGATTATCTGACCACCTTCCTTTTTTCTCGACATAAAGATTCTCACATCTGGAAATGCTTTCTTTCATTTTTCTTTATTTATCTGTCAAGTGTTCGTTCACCCTATCATTTACCACAAAGTTTGCAGTTTCCGTTTCTTCAATGTTTGCTGTTTTCACCGTAAGTATGGATTGACGAACTGTCTGTGCATCTATTCACAGAGACTCTATTTCTGCAGTAGTTCTATTCGCTCCAAGAAATATTCGAGCGCATTTTCTGTCCCATTCTGTATCAATTCCATAGTTTTCAAGATGTCTGCAGTTATTGAAGCATTAATTTAGAAGTTTCCACATGGCGGCTGGGGTAGTTGATCACTATCTTCTTTCAGCATTGCATTTAACATTGGTTCAATGTTCGCTGGGAGATCAGGCCTTACTATGGCAAAATGCTAGATTGGTGGCTTGTATAGTATGTATATATACTATACCTTAAATTAGTCGCGATGTGACTGAAGTACATCAATATCTCGAGAAATGTCAGCTACAATGGCTCCAAAATCCACAGGGAGATATAAATGAACACAAGAGACAAGTAAGACCAACAACAGTGCTTATTACATTTATAATTATTTGACTATTTCCCAAATGTGAATGTATCCCATACAAAGTCTCTTAAATACAAATATCCGATATATGCAGTATTACTGATTAGAGAGCATGGGCTACCTGTGCTCAAAAGTGCATGAATTTTCTAAAAACCTTCCCAAGTTCTTAAAAAGTCCTTAAATTTTATTTTCCTGGTGTCTGTCAAAGAAACTGGCATTTATTCCTTAATAAATGCAAGTTTTTTGGGAATTGGGTGCCATTGGTACGTAAACATGGCTTGATATCATAAGAATGGTTTGATATCTTAATTTTATCAAAAAAAGTAATTTTCTACTTGTAAAGTTGAGAAGTTCTATAGTGTAAAACAAATAGAACAGCTTTGACAGTTCTCTGTTCAGTAATAAAGCACTTAGGAAGCGACAAGAGCACTCAAGAAGTGAGTCTGTTCATGCTCTCGACACTTCCTGCATGCTTTATTTATCTAATTTCTGAATGAAGAACTGACAAAGCTATAAAAATAAATGGTATACATGGTTGCACAGTTACATGATATTACAGTAAATGGCATAAAAAGTGCTTGCTTGCCATTATACTGAGTTTTGAATCAGTAAGAGGCTAATCTGGGAATGGCAGTCTGTTCTGTCCCAAATATGTACATGTAATATTTAGCATTCTCCATATCTGATAAAAATAGATTAACTGCAAAGAATTACGGGTTTGAAATGGAGACAAACAAACAACTTATTTTGATATATCATTCTGTACTTTTTTCTGTACCATATGCATGTGTTTCGTTATCACACTTAGTCTTAAAGGCGATTTCAAAAGTGAGCAAGTGACATCCACAATATATATAATTATATGTATCCCTTTTTTTGCAGGCTTTCGATGAGCGTCACATGCTGATTGTGATATCACGACTGAACAGGATCATGCAGATTTTAAAGGTCAGAACCTGACTCAGTGACACTTGCACCACAATATCAAGTTGTTTAATTTGTACATCATTATACATGTATCAGTACATATTACATATATACAGCTATTTAGTCGTGCCGAAGGCAGGCACGACTTGACATTCGGGCAGAATTATTTTTGTTGTTGTTCATGTTGTTTGTCGTTTTTGGGTCATGAGGCCCAGGCCCCAGCGTAGCCAGTAACATGGGCTCTGGGAACGAGTCCAGTGTCTTGACAGCACATGCGTTTTGCGAGATGTTTTTGCGTCCTCGTTACCAAAGCTCACAGCAACTCGTGGTTGATTGCCATATTTCGAAGAGGTTTGTCCATGGATGTTTTCAGTGGATTTATCTACACGTTTGCTCTCGTTTCATACAATATACACACACATCGTTGTTGTTAAAGCAACGATCGATAAGTCGGGGTCCGATAAGTCGAGAAAGTTGAGCACTACCATCTCTGCGTACACTATAACACTGTTCAAGGAAGTTCTTGCAAGCGACAGCCAGTTTGATAGTCAAATGTGGCAGATCAGATGCAAACACACAATGGTCCTTAGTGCAAAGCAAGGATGTGAGTGATGTCAGCCAGACTGCGTTTGAGCAGACCTTGAAGTCGGTCATTCCACAAGTCACAGAAATGTAACTATGAACAAATCAAGCAAATACTGATGAAATATCTTGGTTCAGCTTCCTGTAAAGAACATGTTTGCAGTGACCGTGTCATCAAGAAAAGACTATGGAACACTGGCTTACTTAGTAATTGTGTGGAACTGTAAATACTGCTGTAAACTGAACATAATATTATGTTTCAACTCATGATCTTTTGTGTCCCGCAAAACAACAGTTCAGGTGATTCAAACAGTATAAGTACCAAAGTTTCTAATGCCTTGATTAAATGTTTTTTATATTGAGTACTTGTTGCATTGTGTTGAAATTGACTGTCGCATAAAATGGACAAGATCGATCGCGTAGACTTTGAATATCTAATTGATATATTTCTATTTTGTTTGCCTTGTGGTTGAGGTTGAAACTTTTATATGAATATTCATGTTGCAGCTTAGGAAGCTAAGGTGGAATATGTTGTTTTATACTGATATTGTCACTTTCAAATAGAACAGTGCCAGATCGAAGACTTGTTGAGTTATATGTTGACATTGAGTCTGAAATGAAAAAGTTGATGAACTTTAAAATTATTATCTTCCCTCAAGGAAATATTGGAACAAATATCTTATTATCATTAATGATTAAAATAATGTCTATACATGTATGCTTATGCGGAAATTATCTATTTCTGCTAAGCATTGTCCCAGGATGAATGTCCCATGGAAACACTGTTTGATTTTCCATTCCGGGATGAGTTTACACAAAACCCAAACAATGAAGGCACAGGTGAGACGAATTTCATCTCAGGCGGGATGAAGTTACAGTAGTCTCGGGCGAGATGACATTCGTCCATATTGCAGCTGAAGTTGGGACCAGAAGGTCCTGGGTTCAATCCCCGGTCTTGCCGAGGGTTGAATTTGTGCAACCTTCTTTCGCCACACCGTCCGCGGACAGGGACGTTAAGCCGTTGGTCTAGTCTCTCGACGTTCTATCGGGGGACTTAAAATAACCCACACGCTTGTTGATAGGAGTAGGTTAATGCTGGTGTTGTGGTCTGACACCTCCTCTGCTTAGAGAGAGATCAGGCATGGACTGTATAGCGGCAGTCAGCGGCGCCTTCAATGCTTTCAGTTCGATCTCTCTCTGATCCATGTAAACAGGTATTGAAAAGCCCCGAGGGGAGCACCTGTGTATGTATGTATGTATGTAAGTTGAATATACAAAAGTGCTAGATGCCCAGTCTAGAATTTAAACACTGTTAGGGAGTCTTTCATGTGCATGTAAATTTCACAAATCTGTCACAAATGCAGTGTGGCATACCATGAAGTCCTTTATTTAAGCACACGTTTGCAGTTGTTCTGACACTTGGAACTTTTAACTACCAATTTAAACATTTTCGTGCTCCATTTTTACAACTCCATTTTTACAATTCTTGTTAGAATACGTAATGAGGTACGGACGTATTCTGAGGTTCTGTGCCTTTTTGGCCATTTTTATTATATGTATAGATGTGTTAGCTAAGCATTGTGGCCTAAGGGTTGAAAACGTTACTATGGAACGTGTCGGTGAAGTCAACATCGTAGCTCCGTTGTTGAGAAGGACAGAAGAAGGGCAAAATGTACACTTTGGCTTACACTTACATGTAGGATTCAGCGCTCGAAGATGGTTTTGCATAAACTGTACAAACAACTGGTTCCTTTGTCTACTAACACCACTTGACAAAGGCCATAGCAAAGGGATCAGTGGAGCGAATTATTTACCAAGCGAACCTTTACAACCATGCCAGAGAGATTTTAAGGCCTGGAAGTCAAGAATTTCGTATAAATCGTCCGACTATATGCTGGAGTGGCTTAGTATCTCCGTATCCAACAATGTCAGAATGCCGCAATTGGTTCTGGGCGAAGTCAACTTGTCACGCACGCTGTTTATCCACAGGAAACCCAAGAAAACACGATGCTGGTGTTTATATTATCCAAATTCCAGTGCATCACGCCAAATCTTACTTCAAGGTGGCGACATCTCAACCAATCCCGGGCCGTCCTCCAAGCAACAGCCAGTAAAGTGCCAAGATTGCGAGAAAACCATCAGGAAGAACCAGCAAAGCATGACATGTGGTGTTTGTATGGACAAGCGACACGTCAAATGTACAGAACTTAAGTCAACACTACTTCGTACTGACTGGACGTGCTCCAAGTGTCTAGTGTCTGCCCTGCCGTTTTACACTTGCACCATTGAAGACATGTTAGAGGAGAAATCTACCACGCTTGACCCTACTCCTGAGGAAAATACTGAACATGTAGTTAAAGTTCTCCAGGATCAGTTCAACCATTTAAGGATCATGCATTTGAACACACAGAGTATGGTCTCAACTTTCAATGAATTTCTGGTCACGATTGACCAGTATCCATTGGACATTATAACAATGAGTGAGACCTGGCTAAAGAACAATCCGGATCTACTCGAATATGTGTCAATACCCGGATACACGGCGGTGTTTCGGAATCGGGAATCCATCAAAGGCGGCGGGGTGGGAGCGTACATTCGTGAGACAGTTAACTTTAAACATCGAAAGGACATTGAATGTTTACAACCAGATCTCGAACACTTATGGCTCGAAATTCCAGGCCGTAACAAGCACAGTAAAGCGCTTATAGGCGTTATATATAGATCCAATCGCATCCTCAGCTACTCTGATTGGCTTGAACGTCTTGAGTCTCTGCTGGGTCACCTAACCGTAGCGTGGGATGGACTACTCATCCTCACGGGTGATATGAACATTGACCTTTTGCAGCCATCTAATTGCCAGACAAGCCAATACCAGGCTGTACTGGACGCTCTTGGACTCCAGCAGATGATCAAACAACCCACTCGTATTACAAAGTCCTCCAGGACGCTGATTGATCACATAGTTACCAACCACCCACAGAAAATATCCCACTCTGGTATAATACCTTGTGCCACAGTTAGCGACCATGACGGTATCTTTGCCTGTGCGAATGTGCGTGTTACTCGATTTCAGCCACGTTACAAGTACATCCGTAACGAGAAAAATCTCGATGAAAGCGCTTTCCAGGAGGACTTTAGTACTTTGCCCCTGGACGTCATCTATGGTCTGGAATCTCCTGATGACATGGTGGATGCCCTGAACTCACTTGCTACCGAGTGCTTGGACAGACACGCCCCACTCAGGAAGATCAAAGTCACCCGACCTCCGGCCCCGTGGCTAAACGTGCCTGAGATACGAGAATTGCAAGCAGAGAGAGATAGGCTGAGGAGGGAGGCGCACAGCAAGAATAGTGACAACTCGTGGTCTGCTTTCCGAGCGGTGCGCAACAAGATCAAAGTGGTAATCAACAAGGCAAAACGATCATTCCTTACAAAGGCGTTATCATCAAAACGTCCAAAGGAGGTGTGGCGAGTGATCCACCGAGTGCTGCATCCTAGTCCCAAGCCCCTGCGAGCTGACCCAGATAAGCTCAATAAATATTTCATCACCACCACTGAGAGAACTCTTGGGACAATACCAGATGATAAGCAAGATCTTGTGAGCCTCATCCAGTCACTACCTCACCAATCAGGACAGTCGTTTACACTGCGGCGTGTATCTCCAGGAGAGGTAAAGAATGAAATTGATCACCTCCGATCTGACTGCTCGACAGGTATCGATCAAATTCCTGTTAAATTTGTCAAGTTAGTTAAGGAAGACCTTGCTGGAGTACTAACGCACATAATCAACGTGTGCATCGAAACATCGAGTTTTCCCCGTTTGTGGAAGACCGCTCGGGTCTCGCCTATCCCCAAGACTGACCAACCAATCAGCGAGAAGGATTACCGCCCAGTGTCCATATTACCAGCTCTATCTAAAGTGTTCGAGCGCCTTGTGCTAAAACAGCTCATTGCGCACATCGATGACCTGTCACTGCTAGCACCAAACATCTCTGGTTTCCGTAAAGGACATTCTACAACAACCGTCCTTCTTGGAATCCGAGATGACCTGATCCGTGCGATGAAAAAGGGTGAGGTAACGATGATGGTCTGTGCCGATTATTCGAAAGCATTCGATACCGTACATTTCAAGACAGTTCTGACAAAGATGCATGCTATGGGCTTCTCGAATACCTTTCTGCTCTGGGTTGTTAACTACCTCACCGACCGCAGACAATTGGTCCAGATAGATGACAGATCGTCGGAGCTAGCTACGGTGGAGTTCGGAGTCCCACAGGGGTCGATCCTTGGCCCTGTCATCTTTAATTTGTACGTGGCTGACCTCCAGGACAAACTACAGTGTCCATGTTACCAATACGCAGATGACACAACATTCTACCTTCACTCAAAGCCGTGCGAACTGGATAACTGTGTCGACAAGATTAACAATGCGGTATCGCAGTTAGGGGACTATTCCAGCAGCTCCAACTTGGCACTCAATGCGTCCAAAACAAAGTGGATGCTACTGTCTACAAAGCAAATGTCACGCGTTCACCAGCTGTGTGATTTCGCAGCACCAGTGTCCTGTCACGGTAGTCCACTCGAGCGTGTTCCCTGCACCAA
>JAOBYG010139871.1:0-10741 GCA_025403545.1 Epizoanthus stellaris
GCTTAGCGTACCTAAGTGAACAGGGGAAATCAGGGCAAATGTGACGCGCAACATTTGCAATTTTGAAGGAAATTGCCGTCTATTTTCATTATACTGAAAAGGAGGGTCTCCAGCTTTCACCACAACATAAAAACGACCAAGATACATAATTGCTGAAAATTTGGTAAGTTTATGTTTAAAATTGTCAAAGTTATTATAATTTTAGTACGCGCAAAAGCAGTAAATCCAAATGTACACCAGTTCCGTGCGTAGAGCCTAGAGTAGATGGCGAATTTTGCCAGCTGCCGGTTCTTATTGAAATCCCTGCTTACTCTAATTGCAATCTTCCTAGTGTGACAAATTCAAAATTTCAAGATCTGGTATAGTTATGTACTGTATTCTGTGAATAAGCCAAGTGTTTTGTAATACCGGTAATAATAATAATAATAATAATTGCTGTTTATTTCACTTTGTTGTAGTATAAGAACTGAATTTTGTAGTGTTCTCATTTTAATGCCATCACCCTGGTAGGTTACATAAGTTATATAGTATATGTTGAAGACAGTGTTGTTCGTACTTAAAATAATGTAATACGAAGGAGCATGGGTACCTTTGATGTGACAATGGATACTAAAAGAAGCCCTCCCCCCACAGGTGCTGATATTGATACATTATTGGTTGCACCGCGGCATATTGACCGTTCAGATTTCTTTAACACATTTTATGAGTTGCTCAAGAACCATGAGGATGTCAAAGAGCTGAGGGTAAGGAGAAATCTGGATTGTTAATCATGTTAAGATTTTATGTAATTTGTAGAAATATACAAGATGTATGGTGATCAATGCACATTCTTCTTTCGTGTTGTCACAAATTCTCACTTGCTTCTGTAGCTCATTATACTGGTAATATTATCATTGCCGTTTTTCCCTCTCAAAATGTTTTGGAAGTTTGGGGATTTAAAATCCTATACAAAATTATAAAATGAAAGTAAGGTGAGATGGCGTGTACCAACTTGGATCTCTTGTGGATAAAAACAGTTTGAAAGGTCTGTCAAAGTTGCCAGCAGAGACTGTTTCAAAGTCAGTTAACTATGTTATAAGGCAAATACCTTAAAATGCCAGTTATAAACCTCCCTGGTTATAAGGCCCCCTGGTTATAAACCTCCCTGGTTATAAGGCCCCCTGGTTATAAGGCCCCCTGGTTATAAGGCCCCCTGGTTATAAGCCACCCCTGGTTATAAGCCATCCCTGGTTATAAGCCACCCCTGGTTATAAGCCACCAGTTGGGTAACATTCTGGGATGCTGTACCCTCCCCCAAGCACTTTACGCTTGTTTTTCTTGTATTGGAGATGGTTTCCAAGCATTTCGCACTAGGCAGGTTTCTTTATTGACTATTCTCTGTAAATTAGAATTGTAGTCATTTTTATTCTCGTACCCAGAGCCCACGTTCTTTAACACCTCTGGCTGGAATGGTTTCTCGCGCATGCGTACTATGAAGTATTTCAAACCAAAACAAACATATTCTTGCACCCAGCTGAGTGAATGTTGGTATTTTATGGTCATTTTGAAAATATAACAATGATCTGTGGCAGATCAAAGGAATACGATGAAGATTGATGCTCAAATACAAGTATTCTGCATTTAAAGTTCGACCTCCGGAAGTCAGAATTTCTGACTTCCAGAACCGTTGTGGCCAGAGCCCCTCGTTCCAGCCAGAGGCGTTAAAGAACGTGGGCTCAGGGTATGAGAATGTTGTAATTTTTAAAAAAACTAGAACTTATTAACTTGTATAAGCCTAACCAGCATTTTACGGTATAATAAATTATGATGTTTGCAGTACTAATGTGACTTCAGACCATTGCACAAGCAAAATACTGTCAGCTTCGCTTTGGGCTTTAAAATCCTAGAAAACCCGGAAACATTGAGCACTTTATTGCTTCAGTAGCATGTGGATTTTTTCTCTGTTTCTTCAATATACATGATTGTATATATACTCAGGGTTCGTATGGAGTCTGGAAAGTCTGTAAAAAGTCTGGAAATCCAAAGACCCTTTTTCCAGACCTGGAAAAGTCTGGAAAATCGTATCAGGGTCTGGAAAAAGTCTGGCGTTTTGTGTTCATTGGAATTCCAGCCATTTTTGGAGATCAAATTTGGACTAGAGTGATGCCGATTGTGAATTTTTAGGTGGCAAAAGGCTTTTTCTTGCATTACTACTGAGTCTGGAAAAATCAGAAATTGGTATAGTAAAAGTCTGGAAAAAGTCTGGAATTTTGCATACAAAAATCCGTATGAACCCTGGAAGAACCTCTGGAACCCAGGGCTAAAAAGTACAATGAGGCAAGTTTATAACAGGTAACAGGTATACACCCAATTAGATAAACTGCCAAAACTAATGCGCAAAAATGCAATGTCGAAAACGAGTGTACATGCATAAATGAGTAAGTGTACTATTGCAACAAAATAAGTGAGGTATGAAGTAACTGTATACAACTATTTAAGAAAAAGCAACACCAAGACCCAAATGGAATTGTGGGAGTTTTAATATATTACCTAAATTTGCATTTTATTGGAGTCATAAGCAGCTTTTGATTGTAACAAAATGCAAATATAGGTAAATTAAAGCTCCCACAGTCCCTTTGGGTCGTAGTGCTTCCCTTTGCGCTTTTCGGAAGTCAACCTTTTTTGCAATAGCTAAAATGTTGATAGTTCTAGATACTGGTTGAAACAAAGAGGTCTTTTCAGATCGTCCTAGGCACATTTGCATTTCAATGGCAATGTTTACAAATACATGTAAGAAACATCGCTATACTCGGTACACGAAGTTTATATGCATGTTACGGTCTGCCGATCAACTTCACCCCCAAGCCTTGTTCATATAATCATGTTGACATACTTTTCAGTTTCGCTTTTGGGAGTTCATGGATGAAATAATTCACAGGTTTTCAGTTTGAATGCGAGGCTTGGTGGTAGAATTAATCGACAGACAATAAGTAAGGTTTGCGCTCAAATCATATCTCTCACGCGCAAGAAACAGGAACAACCATTGTAAAAGCTTCCGCGTTTAGGCAAGTCAGTGAGCTTATGAGTTACATGGTTATAGAATGTACAGACAGATAAACAAGTTAGTGGCCGCCATAATTGCTCGTTGCTTCCTGTCTGTCGTTAAGACTTTGCAAAGTACGAACATCACTGATAAGTGAATCGGCACAGAAATATGGAAAATAAGGCAGACGGATTAAGTATCGTTTGCTAGGTGCGTTTAAATGACGAACTTAGAAGACGTTTGCATGAGCTGTCTCGGACGTTTAACTCGTCTAGTATAAAAATGAGACGAACTTAACTTGAATGTGCTTGTCACTTTAGTGACAATCTCGCTGATAAAGTGCGTTCAAGTGCGCAAGTCTCGTTTTTATACTAGACAAATTAACGACTGAAACAGCTGAAATGTCTTTAAGTGCGCCTGCCATATTTACCGTATTTATACTTGACGTCGTCTTCTGGTATAAATACGACCAATAGTGGTCGCTTAGTGAGCTGCTCGCCAATCTATGTATGACTGATGAAAAGTGATTTAGATTATCGAGACATGTTTTCCTATGTACCGAAGACTATTTGCAAGATAAATTCAACGTTTGAAAGCACTTAAATTTGATTTGCCGTTTTACTCTCCCGGACCAATTGAATCTATAATGCACGGAAATGTACTGGATTCGACGTGGTTTCAAACGTGGCATTTATCATGTGCCGAAAAATATGGATAAATCAGTCCAGATACTATTTGAAAATGCCCAAACTGTGTTGAGTCATGTGAAATTTAATTAATAACACGACGTTGTCAAGAAGACTTTATACAAAACCACGGTATCGAGGATTATAAAAGCAATTTTCGCTCAGTAATGTTTTACTGAGAGGTTGTACTTATCCTCACATCGATATCCTTGCTGCTGTTGTGAAAGTTACTCTTAGCGTGTCTGCACTTCTCAGAAGGTACTGCTGCTGTATGATTTTCCAACAAATACTATGCCGTTTTCTAGGAAGGCAGCATTGCGCACATATATGTAGTATTTATAGGAACCCGCTTTTGAGATTAATAGTTGTTCTGCGTTTCGAATTGTTAATTGTTGCGAAAATCAACAAAACGTTGCATGGAAACATAGTATCATTACTGTTGTTAGTATTATTGTTATTATGATCAGAAGAAAATTCAAATGTTTTTTGTTCGGACAGCATTCGCATTCTCTTCCACTACAAATTGTATATTTTTCTGCCACCTGCACGTATTATTGAATTACTGACATAAGTATAATTTAGGAAACAACTCTAAACGAGCTTCACTTCAATAATCCCGAATAGCCAATAAGCCGCTAGTCTATTTGAATATTTGGGCAAGAATGGTTGAGTGATTTGGGTCGTCACCGGTTTATATATATTTGTAAAGTTCTATTGAAGATGGCAAACGTTAGACTGCTTTATATGCAAGGTTGGACCGGACGCGTCGCTCGATTTAATATATAAAGAAATAAGTGTAATGCGTTTTGGAACATAAATTGCCAATCATATCATGATCATGGTTAGCGACTACTGATGTTTTTTCCAGTTGCATCGAAGTAATTTGGAGGTGTCTTTTTTTAAACAATCCCAAATGGCATTTTGTATCAATGTCCTGGATCCGTGTGTACTGATGCAAGTCATCGATCACAGTGAGGTAGTTGGATAAAGACGCTTGTCGTTTCCAAATGTAATTAAATTCCAAATCATTTCTGACTTTCGACAACAACGCAGTTTAATGGCCGTTGTGCCATTAGAACCTATAGAATCAGTGTAAACATAAACTTTTGATGTTAGGAGTGTAGCGTCTAGTTTATGACTAGCCCTAAAGGATAAATTATGCTAAACGCAGTGGGTTATCAGTGTTTTATCGGGAGTTTATTAAAGGGGCCGCATATAATATAGAGCAATGCGCGGTTGGGAGTTTGATAGACTAACAACATGACGGTAGATTCAATTCATCCTAAAGTGGTGTAAATCCCAAATTTGACCCCAAAACACGATAAAACAATACTTGAACCTTCAGGTAAGTTTATTTCTCATTTCAATTACAATTCACGTAAACTTACTACAACATTTCCGTTGAAGAAAAAATATGTGATTTACAAATATATTCCATTTTCCGTGCGTCTGTTCAGTAATAGTTTTTGAAATGACGTCAAAACACGGCGAAAGAACCAAAAATGGCACACGAGTCGGAGGCGAGTGTGTCACTGACGTTCTCGCCGTGTTTTGACATCATTTGAACATCTATTACTGAACAGACGCACGGAAAATAGAATCTATTTGTTTCATACAATAATCAAAACCATTTTTTTGTCAAAAAGTTAAATAAATAGACCAGTTCGCGCACGCGTAAGCAAAGTGAAAACTATATGATGAAAAATCGGCAACATAAAGTTTCATGAATAAAATTTTAATTGCTTAGTTTCTGTGTTTCTTTGAAACACAAGCTTATTAGGATAATACAAATAATTTATGGAAGTTGGTGGTAAATCGAGCAAGATGAAAGTTGTTAGAATCCCAGACGGAAGTTCTCCGATACCGTGAGTTCAGTGCTCGAGTGAAGTTTTCAACATATTAATTCATTACACTGTAAATTATCCTGTAATTTCAAAGCAGTTTCATCGTTACTGTTCCAGTACGTTAAGCCGAAACTTCGAAATAATACAAACTGAGAGAAGCTCTGCCTGTTTGCTTTGTAACTAAACCGGCTGACGGCATTTCTTAAAATGATTTTGTACGAGAGAGCGAGACGTTTTCAGAAAAACAAACACTTGTAAAATTTGCAACAAATACCCCTAACAACCTTCGTAAAATAAGAGCGTGTCAGTCTATTGGGATCAACCGTTTTTGGTTGGTTGGGTTGGTTGGTTGGTTGGTTTTTCGTGTTCTATTGGGAAAAACCGTTTTTGGTTGGTTTGGTTGATAATTGTTTTTAATCAACTCGAAACTCGGTTGAAAAGGTTGAAAACGATAGGTAGCGAACGCTGGTATATACGCGAACATCGTTTTTGAGCGTTGTCAACAACTCATCAGCAAATAAAATGGCGGCTTTTTCAAATCCAAATGACGATATTGTAACTACTTCTTCAACATACCCAGTAAGACGACTGGCACTGAGGTGTCCGCTGATTTTCCTGGAGAATTGCTGCTGTGTCGTCTGGTCCGTCAGCAGATTCATATGACAGAAATTTATTCTAAAAACTCTGACAAACACAAGAGAAGGCTGAGAAGCTATTAGGCGAATTTCCGCCATCTTGTGTATCAGTGTACGCTGAGGAAGCCTGGTAATGACCATCCCCAGAAGCAACCGCGTTTCAACCAAAAATGGTTGGAAAAGTGTTATATTAGGACACCTCAACCAAACCAAGCAAAACCGGTTTAGGTCGAAACGGTTGATCCCAATAGAACACGCTCTAAGAAATGTATTTATTTGTAATTTCCTGTCATCTGGAACTCCAAAATGGGAAAATATTCGAGGAACATTGCCTGAAATTCAAGCATGCAGTACACTCCAATGCTTGCCATAAATTTTCATTTCAATGGTTCTTCCAGGCGATCGTGTACGCGTCATTTTGACGTCATTCTAATGTCTGTTCAAAGATAGATCGCTACTTTAGACCAATCACAGCGCGCGTTATATCTTGTTTATTGTATAAATTCCAATACAAAGTCTTATATTTCGTGAGTCTTATTACTTCTTGAGATGTCATTTATTTGACATTCATTACTCACAGATAGTGCCTGGTTGGTCTGATTGGCTGGTTTAGCGTTTAGCCTTTCAGAAAATACAGGCCTATGGTTCCTTGCCGTCGAGAATCCGCTCCCGTTTAGGAATGTGAGTTTCTCCAAAACCACAAGAATCGGCTGTCAGCTGATATTGTCATTGACATTCACCAAAATCTAACGAGACTGCCCCCTTAACTCGATTCAGTGAGACCGGGGGCGCAATCTACCCTCCTTATTTTCAAACATTTCTAACCAAAGAACCATTGAATATACCGAACTCCAAGATTCGCAAACTCTTCCAGCAAATTATCGTGGATCATTTGGTATGTCAAACGTACGTTTATTATCTAACCTGGACACTGGGCCTAAAATATTTTGCTGGCTTTCTATATTAAAGACACCTATGGGTTGTTGAGCTCAATATCTTGTATACAAACTCTTCTGGTGGCTAGGAAACAAAATATCAAATGCTAGAAAAATTTTGTGAATAGACATTTATCACGCTTTGAATGTGGAAATTCGCCATACATTCTCTGTTAAAATTTCTGTTTTTGAAAACGTCGGCAGCGTCGCATTTTTTAGCTAAAACCCCCAAATTTTCGGTACTTACCTACTTCGGCCTGCTCTTTCCATTTCTGGAATTTACAAAGTGCTAACATGAAGATTTCGAAGGTCTTGAGTTATCATTTCCGGTTAATGAAAAATGAATGTAAAAAGCAGCCTTGGAGGTTTCCTCTATGTCGCTAACCTGTTTCCATGACAACCACATTCGTAGTATCAGGTCAGAATGTTTGTCTCTAACATTTCGTTCTTTTTGCTCAGTTAACTAAAGTCCATTTCTAGACGGGAAGTCAATTAAGACAACTTTTTCTAGTAAAAAGTCCAAGATAGCGGTCTAGGAATCCAGGATGGTGGATTTGACATGACGTCATGAGTGACGTTACTAGTTACCATATTATCGATTTTATCATAAATAGTACACCAAGTTTGATTGTGGCAGTAAGATATTAGTCCATGGTAATAAAGCGGTCACCCTTCTTTGAAATGGAATAATTTGTGGCGATATTTTTTCAGGAAAAAATGTGGGCTGTAACGGATCTCGTGGTATCACTTTGGAACCTCGTGACCTATGAACGCAGCTATATTTGTAGGAATGTTGATATGAAAACACTATGTCTTTTCTGTATATAGATGGACAACAAGGAGTTACCGGTCGTGTACGGCCGTACTCTCATTGTTCGTGGATTGCCAAAGGAGTGGACAAACGAGGAAAAATGGAGTCTGCTGACCAACCAGTTTGAAAGGTAACATAAATTATATCTGCATTTCTTTTTGTGAAGTCTGTTGTATCGGTGTGTAGTGGTATGCATAAAATAAGCGAGGGTTGTATGAATGCTAGATACTTAGACATCCAACTGGAGCCCAATTAAGGATAACTAGGACAGGATAGAGTAAAAACCCTTGAAACCAAGCAATGGTTACACAACACTGAAAAGGAAGCACGGTAACTTTAAGGTGTACTTTCACTCAAGAAAACGTATGGAAAAAGAATCCAAATATATATATTTCTGTATTTTGGGGGGGAGGGGGTGGGTCTATAAGGAGTCATCTTTCTCCATAGATCAAACTCGGAGGACTGGGTAGGGCATGCATCTACCATGGTGTGGTAACAGGTGATCACGTAACCTTGCCCTCTATTTCTTTAAAATTTCATTTCGCTGGGCAACAGCACAGGAAACAAAGTTGCAGTTTACTGCACAAATTGATCTACTTTTTATTATCATTGTTGACCATTTGATTGCACCGGAGCTCATCATAAAGAGATGGGAAGGTTTAAACCCGCCAATATCGAAGAACTGGCTATTGGCAATGCAAATGTTTGGAAATGTCTCTCAAAATGACAACAGTTGAGTCATAATTTATAGTGGGGCTTACAAGCAAATGAGTTGTCTCAACCAGGTTGTAATCACGTTTGGAAGTTTCAATGAAAGTTAAAATTAAAGTAGCTGAATGAATATTGTTGGAGAATGGAATTGATCCTGGCGGTTCCCTTTTGATTTACAAAGCGGTTTTTCATGCATGTTGCAAATGGGGAAAGTATGTGGAAAATGATGAAGCATTGATGTTGTTCTTCAAAAAGCTCTGGTTGAGCTTTTATTTGTTACATTATTCAAAGCCAAGTGGATATTTTAGAAGACGAATGGTTGTTATAAACTACTGCACTTCTGGATTGAGCAAGAAATCTTGGGATAGGGATTCCAAAGAGCACATTTTCCAATTTTTTCAGTGACATTTGATATTTGAAGAATTATTTATTCTATTATTTCAGCATAAATCAGTATTTTGGACTATTATTAACATTTTCCCTTTTTTCATCTGTCATATTTACTCGTGCATTGATATTCCTGAGAGGATGTAGAAATTTGATACCAGCAGCCTCCCTTTTGTGACCCCATGAGGTTTTGCATAAAGTATTTTACCTAAAGTGTCTCATGCATAAAACTAGTTTTCTCTCATGTTTGCAGATGGCCGAGCATTTGTTGTCTGGGAAATATCTTTGTTACTTTGGCTATGCAATAAACCAAAATTAAAGAGATCCCTGCAATTGTTTCACAGATATGGAGAACTGGACAACGTGCACGTGTTGACAGGACGGACGCAATCTAAACGCAGAGCATTCGCTTATCGTGATAGTTTTTCAATTTCTAGGAACTCACTTAAAATACAAGAAATGTGGCTGACGATCCCTGCAATTGTTTCACAGATATGGACAACTGGACAACGTGCACGTGTTGTCAGGACGGACCCACGGATTTGTGACCTTCTACAAAGCTTCTGCGGTACGCTTTGTTCTCCACAACGACGAGCGTGTTACATTAAAGGTACCTGGGCGTTATTGGCAGTGATGACCTTAAAATGTAAAATGGGTGGGTACTAGATCCAGCCTTCTCAAGATGCAAATTCAGTAACGTTCATACGATAATATAATTTTAAATGTAAAGGTTCAAAGGTTTCAAAGACACATATACTGTATGTACATATATTATGGAAACACGTTGTGGATGCAAGGGTTACAACACTTAAGGGTTAGTAGAGGTGTCGTTCACCCAGTGAAAACAAAATGAGAGGGGGAGCTCGAGAAGCGTTAAAGTCCAAAGACAGTTTCTACATTAAGTCAGTGTAGGAAAATAAAATCAGAAAGAGCAAAAGGAACATGGAGACCATCAAGGGAGTTTACCTAAACACCTACACTAGAAGCTGAGAAAGGATATCAACGAATAAACATCACAAGATTAACGTTTCCTGCGAAATAACCTAAACAAACGTAAAAGAAAAACCTTAGACAGACGACTGAGTATTAATGCAGATACAGATATAGAACTGGGAGACAAGGAGGAACTATAGTTATGTTACATTCAGAAGATTGTGTTAAAAAAGCATTTCGCCAGGAAACAATCACAGATACTAAAAGACAGTAGAAATGTTAATACGATAGATCACGAGCTATTGATCAATCAGTGCACTGACGAACTAGTTAATCACGAATATATAGGAGAAGGCATAGGCGAACTTATGAAACCGGCAACATATTCTAGAACTGAACCCCTATCTTTTGCGACAAGTGGCAGAAAAACGTCTGTGTCATATTCAAGACACCACGGACTCTATTACAAGACTGTGGAGTTCAGGGAAGTTAGCTGAAGGCTGCTACATAGCCACATGTACAGCAGACGTATCTAGCTTATATACAAATGTAGATATTGAAGATGACCTCAAATATCATTGAAGAAAAATAGAACAAACCAGTGGCATGCGTTCTAGAGAATGTCCTAAAGATGAACAAGATTTCTTCCAGATGAAGGGTACAGTGATGGGACCAGGAACGTCGCTTAACTTCGTCTACATGATAGATAGATAGATAGATAGATAGATAGATAGATAGATAGATAGATAGATAGATAGATAGATAGATAGATAGATA
>JAOBYG010139982.1:0-18184 GCA_025403545.1 Epizoanthus stellaris
CTTAGGTACCAGTCGTTGGCAGCACAAATTGATTTCATTGTTAACGTTTTGTAGTATGAATCATATTTCTGTCAAGCGGGCGTGTAAAATTGAATCAAACACAAAACGTCAGCTGGGTTTTCAATACATCAGTAATATACTGGTCCAACGTATTTGAACTTGTAGGCCAGTCTAAAAAAATGCAATTTTTGCAGTTTAGGTTTACTTGTCTTCATGTTTTAGGTTTGCTTATAAATAAACAGAACAAAAGTAAATGCCGATTTTTGTATATTGTTTCAGTGTTTGTAAATGACTTTATCTCCGTTTCTGTTGTATAAACTTATCATTACAAATTTTCTTACCATACTTGGTTGCTTTCGTGATATTGTGGTGTTATTCTTTCAAGTAATGCAATAATTTCTTCCTGGCTCGGGTCTGCAAACCTTGCCGCCATTTTGAATTCTCTACTGATAGGAGATAAGCTGATAGGCTAGTAGTACAGGAACCAGTCAGAGATACGCAGTGGGTATGTGTATAATAATGAAGTGTAGCCCTCGCGTGACTTACAAGCTTTTCCAGACTCTAGATCTGTACAACAATTACGTGGGTACACAATGGTGTATTTAATTTCATTTGACCTATTACCAACACAACAAATCATTTGTATCTACCCATACGACAAAGGAATTCTCCAGCATTTCCCACACCAATGTTGAACAACTAATCAAATTTAACAGTTGGGTATTTGTGCAATAAAGATCTGAGTCAACACCTTGTATCAGCTGATAGATAATTTATTCCTTCCTCATTATATAACATTAAAATAATATCAATAATAATACTACTACTAATACTAATGTGCAATACTAAAATACTGGTAGTGTCTGTTGTATAATTTAGTTATATTACCTCAAATCATCCATATTGGTAGGATTGTCACTCGTTTTTGATGTTTTATTCTGCATAAATAACTCATCTAATGTCAGTTAACACAATTGATAAATATATTCTAATAAACTGCAAACAATTAATACGACAATGATCTAGATTTAAACGACTTATAATCAATTATATTTAACAATTAGATTATGAGGTTGCGATTTCTATGGGCTTATATTTAGTTTATGAGGCAGAAGGCCGAATAAACTATATTAAGATCATAGAAAGCAAGACCGAATAATCTAAACTGTTTTAGTAGAAATCTCTAATGTAGAATCTACCACCGACACTACAGTTTGATTGACTAGTTTGATCTAATAATTTATTCACGTAATAAAAATGTCGTATCAAATGTCACATCGAGCCCCATGTGATCACCCCAAATGCCACTTATGAATCACATGACATGTCAAACTCTGAAACGAGTTCATTCACAAAACAAAGTGATCGGAGAATGTTGTGAAAGAACAGAGATTACAAATCTAAATCTGTAATAGATAAGAAAAGTTTTTCAAAACTGGTGGAAATCACAAAATGACAAGTTGAAGGCAATCAGTTCAATGCCTGGGTTTAGTGATAATGGTTAACACTTGAAACCGAGCAGTTGTTGAACATGTATGGCTGCAGCTGACTGTTGTTGTTCGTCATCTGGAAGTACGGCTGAATGTGACCATGGATGCTGCTTGCAACTGCATTGGCCTGGATTTGCTGACCATTACTTGGCGAGACCAAGGTGGGAAAAGCCACAGGCACGCCTGGTGGTTCTTGATCTTTAGCACCGCTGATGAAATTAGACGAGATCTTCGACATGTTTTCCTTCTGCTGGAAAGACGGCCTGTGTTGTATGAAATTATGGTCTGGTTGGACTTGTGTCCTGTTACAGCTCTGATGTGATGAGCTTCGCAATTGCTGTCGGACAGTACAGTGATTGAAGTTGCACGAAGACAATGGTCGGTAACATGGGGAACAGTACTGGCCTTCTTAGTCATGTTTTGCATCATGTTGTCAAGAGTGGATTGACCGACCGGCGTATTGCAAAACCACACTGCATCTTCTTCTGCACAGAACTTTGAAACCGACCAGCGTATTGCAAAACCACACTGCATCTTCTTCTGCACAGAACTTTGCGGACGGGTCTCTAGGATGTTGGAAAAGGCAGGCCAAGTTGGGGTTTAGGTGACTGAGGAAATTTTCCAGCGTTTGTACAGGACAGCAAGGAGAATCAACTTGTTCAAACATTTTCCAATCCGACTCGTCGCTACTGTCATTCAGACCTCCAGGATGGTTCTTTGTAGCCAATGTGGCGCCCGCGAAGCCCCTGCGTAACTCGTAGTACCATCCTCCATCGGGTGTTTGTTGAAGTACCAGCATTGGCTTGTTTAGTTTTCTTTGACTTTCTCTTCCGCGTTTGCCTAAAAAGAGAGTTGTGTAAAACCAGGAGGTTCTTTGTAGCTGGCTTGGGTCCTTGCTGTCGGAATTTCCAAGTTGACCGCTCTAGAAGAGCTGTTGAAGCTGCTCTTTTGTGATGTGCTCCTTGTGAACGACTCCTCCAACTAAGCCCTCTCTCATCATATTTTTGCAGACAGCATCCAGAACTTTGTTGGCTTGAATAAATTCCGGTTCGCCAACAATTGACCACGGCTTGTTGTTTGGTGCTTGTTTCAGGTACCGATCGATGGCCGCCCTGATAGCTTTCAGTGATGAAAGCTTATAATGACTGCCATCTTTCTTTCGAACTGCTGCATACATGTAGAAAACTTGTAAGCACTGGTTTAGCTCAGCTGGTGACTGCTCTTCAATGGGAATTTTAAATTTATTCTGACTTGTAAACTATTCTGAAATTAAAGAAAGTTTACACTTGCAAAACAACCTGTTTTGTGCTGTTTTTTTCTGTTACTGTGTTCCCGAAACTAAAGTTGTTCTTACCTTTGAAAATGTTCGTTCCATATTTGGTAGCCACCTTAGTTTTCTCTAGAACCGCATTTGAAAGTAAAGCCTCCAATTCTTCTTCACAAACTTCAGAAAACCGAGAAGCGGAAGCCATTTTGAAAGACTCGTCCACTTTACTTCTGACTCATGTTCTATCATTATTAGATAGTAAGTATGAGAACCAATCAGATTGCAGGATTTTTATTAGAATTCTAGTAGATTTCTACTAAAACAAAATATTCCTCTATACAATTTAATATCTAAAATAACTATGAATTTGGAGTGTCTCATGATGTTTAATTAAGCAACATAAAATGGCTGCGAATGTCTATAAACTGTGATATAAACACAGCGGCAGTTGTAGAGCATGAGAGAAGTTTAAGAGGAACATTGCTTCTCAGCCGTTATGTATTATATTCTCATAAAATATAAATATGGCGAAGATATAAATACTTATTTCGCTACCTGTTAGCCAATCAAAGCACGCACTATATCTACCCTATTTTATCAAGCAACATATAGAGGGTCGGATCTTTTTTCTATACACCTTTAAGCCTGTAGAACAATCTAGTATCTTGTTAGTATTACGTCAAGGGCTTCAATGTCTCTGGAAAGGAAACCTTCTGAAAGAAGGTTATAAACTCTGCATATTGCGGCTGTTGATATATCGTACCTGTGAATCCTGAATGTCTAAAGTGATTTGGACTGCCAGCAGTTCAGAGACTATTTTCCGAGTTGTCAGATGAGCAAAATGAACCAACACCTACTATCAAAGAATCGATAGCCTCAGAAAAGTATATCTTCATGGACTTGTACTTCACCTCTTGAAAAAGTTGAGAGGCATGGCAGAAATGTGTTCTCATATTTACTGCAGTGATTCTTTCATTGCCTTGATCATAGATAGTAATTAATCCGGGTAGTAAATAAACTATTGGATATATGATTCTGTTAAATGCGGAGACAATATATTTTCTGATACTTGTGCAAAGAATCAAGTTTTGTACCTTTACACATTTGACCAGTCGGAATGCTAACGTCTCAAGTCTGCCATAAAAATAACGATCTTTTCATTTGTCAAGAATTTTAGACATACATAACACAACCTAAATTTAATGCCTTTTATGTAGCCAAGAACTGAATTCGTGAAAATTACTCGGGAATCCCACGATGGAGTTGCTTAGTATTAAATAGCCTAACCATTTTGCCAAGTTATAACAGTGTCAGTGATTGTTGGCTCTGTATCAATACAAATGTTCCGATATTCTACAAATTACAAATCAGAACGGTTAATTTAACTGCTCCTCTTTATTATTTTGCAAATTCCAACATCATCTTCACAGTTTGATGGCAGTGTTTTCCCTCTCTTTCCCTATCGATCTGTGCAAGTTGCATAGAAACTTCCTGTCTTGCCTGTCACTAGATTCCAGATACTCTGATAAACATTAAATGATATGGTTTGGCCTTTGGCTCTTTCCCGGACGCTTTTCTCTTTCTCTTATTCTCAACTGTTTTCCTTGCTTGTTTGGCACGCTTCTTTCCCTTCCCCATTTGGCTGGTATTTGTGGTCATTGTGTGATGAACCAGTAGTGTAACTGGTATCAGTATCTTCTGAGTGACAGTGCATGTCCATGCATTGCCAAAGGCAGAAGAAAGTGGCCTATCTTCATTTATGCTTTCATCACTTGAACTCACAATAAGCTAGGGTGGGATTGGCTATCGGATCCAGATTTTCTGGGAATGTTGGAGGAGTAGCAGGTGCCCCAGAGTCTACTACTGCCTGTGGGGAGATGTAATGCAATGCAATACAATGTGATACTTATATAGCGCTCTTATACAGAAGTTATAAGGTGCTTTACAATCTAAGATAAATATTTTTTCTTTTTATCAAATTCCATCCAATGGCCGTGAAATAACAAAAGCGATAGCTTTATTTCAAGATGTCTGTCAAATTTCGCAAGCAGGGTAATCGACGGCACACATATTGAGATCATTGCCCCTCAGAATTCAGTTGACTATTTTGATAGGGAACATCGTTGCAGTGTCACTGTTCAGGTTGTTGTTGGGGAGGATCTGCGATTTATGGACACTGCGATTGGCTACCCGGGAAGCATGTACTATGCACGGGTGTTGAGGACAACAGGGCCCGGTTCCTAGGTACCTCGATTAACTTAAACCAGGATTAGGCCTAACCTCAGGTTAAAATAGTTAATCGTAGGTTAACTAATCGGTAGATTACAAACCGTTGTTCAAACACAGATTAGGGAGCCGATTAGCTAAACCCCGATTAATTTCGCTAACCCACGATTTGTTTCGATTGCAACAAAATGGCGGATAATGTTTACAAGCCGCTCGTGCCGGATAACAGGAACAAGCCAAAGAAGTCAAGAAAGCCTAACGTTTCGACATCCGAGATATCGGTAATGACAGAAAAAGTAGAAGAAAACCTTCACATAATCAAGTCCAAGTTCACAAACAGTGTGACAAACATAAAGAATAATGCACTTTGGGCAGACATCACGGCCACCGTGAATGCAGTCGGTGTTTCGAACCATACCGTGCAAGAAGTAAAGGACAAGTGGAAAAACTTGACTACTTTGGCCAAAAAGGAATTTACTGAATTTGGAAAAGAGAGCAGGAGAACCGGAGGTGGACCCCCTCCAAAGGTTCCAGCTGCCGCGACAACAAAGATTATAGATCTATTCAAGGACAGCCCTTCCTTCACGGGCCTTGGAGGGTTTGAGTCTAATCCAGGCAAGTTGATATAATCATTCGTTGTTTTGGTTTGTTCTCTGGCTTCTGGGACTCTTTTTCTTTCTAATACTTTGGCATACCATCTTGTTCTGCCTTGTTTTAAAAGAGCGTAGTGCTCACAGAGTTTATTTTGTGCAAGAATTTTTGTTTCGAACGATAAAAACCTTTTTGTGTTGTAGTAACTTCTGCACATGCACATATATTAGTTGTAAAGTTGCGATACAATTTTTTGAACTAATGAAGTAGTCTATTTATCTACATACTTTTAACATGCAAGATGCATGTTTCTATTATGATTTTATATGCCAAGTATTTCTATAAATTACTGAAAACATACAAAACATTTCCTAAAAATGAAAAGTAAATATTAAACTTTCAAAAAATATTTTTGTTAAGTTTAGCAATATTCATTCGTCTAGTAGAGCTAATAGTACAATACTCTTCTTAGTTATTACTTTTATTATTTATGAAATTTGTATTTCCCATATATTATATCATCCCGGAATAATTTATAAAACTCCGTCCGTGTATAAGCCCCCGTGACTATAAGCCCCCCCATAAGAATTCAGACAAAAAGGTCCTTTGAACAAATATAAGCCCCAGGGCTTATTTACCAAGGTTTACGGTATTTGCTAATCCCTGCTCTTCACACCTAGGGAATGCATTTATAAGTAAGCTTTTAAGCTACAAACTCTTCTTTCCATACTTGGAAACTGATGATGTCATCAACAATTGACATGGCAGATGTACTTGATAGTTTTATTTTGATTCTATTAATAGCTGGTCCAGCTGAAGCAGATCCTGCTCCTACAGTTCCAGTAGTGAATTCCCAGTACCAGACTGTGCCTGTTGATGATGTACAAGATTGTGGTTTATCTCACGGTGTAGCTCCCACATGCACCCTGCAGCTTGGTCCTGATCAGAGCATAACCATACCTGAAGACGACTCTGTATGTGACATTGGGGAAACTCAAATGCCGCGAATAAGTAACTTACCAGCACGTAAGAAGAAGAGGTCTGCAGCTTTGGTAAACCAGTCAGATGTACTTCAGGAACAATACAATGCACTAAAGTTGAAGCAGGTAAACTTGGAGCTGAAAAGAAGAAAGCTGGAGCTTGAAATTTTCATGCTCACCAAAAACGTTAACCTTGATCCAACTGAAAAGGAAATTTTTCCATTTTCGATGTAAATACTCCTTTTAGCAGACAGTATGAAATGAGCTTGGTGATGTACTAGTCAGACTTGATTGTTGCTGGAGATCTAGATAATTATGGAGTATTTTGAGATAATAAGTATGAATAAATAAATAATGTAGTTTCTGTACCAGTAACTGAACAGTGAGTGGAGATAGAAGTTGTATTAACTCAGGCCTGCAGTACTCACTGATTTTATCTTTGCACATATAGATCTTTGGCTCATTTTTTGCATACAATTCGGTTACATAATCTATGATCACATTTGCCCTTTTCAGTGGCCAGAGATCTTGAAATATACATAATAAATTATGTATGCAATTTAACTCTGTCTTTGCAAAAGAACTTGGAAAATGTTGGAAAGAAAATATTTCATATTGTGAATTAATACTGACAATACAATAAGTATATTTTTTATTAATGTAATTTTATAATTAAAAACGAATATTTATCAGCTTTTTTATATTTATCAGACAAGTATGTTTATAGAAAAATTAATAATGAAAGTTGAAATAAATTCGTTGTTACTTAAATTTGAAATAAGCTGAAAGTGAAATACTATTAAATAAATATTTGCTTGAAACAAGAAAAAGTCTGATTTTGTTTTGTTCGTGTATATTACAGGGTTCGCATTACTCCTGGAATTCCTGGAAAACTCCTGGAATTTCATAAAATTTTCTTCTGTATTTTGCTTGTTCGACGAGGGGGTTGTGGTGCCTAAACATACAATCTACCCCCCAAAACCAACTCTTAATTGATCCATTTTACCAGTTAGCAAGGATTATTGGTTTAATAGGGATGGATCATTATAATTGGGGGGGGGTGGGGGGTAATTTCCTCAAAGATGAGCAAGATGGCAAGCAAGATGACATCTATGCTACCCCGGGAGGGAGGATTTCCTGGACAATAGTGACTGGACTTCCGATAATTTAAGGCTATCATTTTTAGCACTTTCATTACTTAAAAGTAATTAATTTTATTTACTTAAAAGTAGTTTTTTGGGGTGCCAATTCTAGCTTAATTGTATCAAAAAATAAATAAACAAAATAAAATTACTTATTTAATGGTGATTGCCCTTAGAGGCTTTTCAGCACCATGGTATAAATTGACTAACATGCAGACTGACTTCATCCTCACCTCCGAATGCAGTAGATGAAAATTGTCACTTCCATCTCCCAAATATATGTCTGCTGGATTGCAACCCAAGTACACAGCAAAACATTTCATTATACATGTAGAAACCATATGTTGACAAATGGTATTTTTATTAATTGTAGAATTTCTATTTATTATAATTACTTTCACATAAAGCAGATATGGATAACTTATGAAACAAAATCAATAAATTGTTTTAATTTTTACATGTCAAGCACTAAAAAGTAATAAATAATAGTGGGAAACTTAGAAAAGATTGTTGCAAACTTGATCCCTGGTGGGTCTTCCAGCTTCAGGAGCTGAAACCAATAAACTGTCAATCTTTACAATATTTGATTTTGAGATCACCATTATATTTAACTCTTTCAAGCATGTCAAGCACTAAGAAGTAATTGATATCTGTACATGTAAGAAACTTAAGCTTAGAAAAGATTGTTGCAAATGTGATCCCTGATTAATCTTCCAGCTTCTGGGCCTTGATAAGCGACAAGTTCTGGCTGCTCGTCGGCGTCAATAACATTGTCTATTGGCTCATTTCTGAGGATGGCAATGTTGTGGAGAATCGCACAGGCACCAATAAGGGTACACACTTTCTCAGGCTTCATCCTTATTTCTGAGTGTAAGAGATGAAATCTCCTTTTCCATCTGCCAAATGTCTGTTCAATGGCTACCCTTGTTCTTGTGTGTGCTGCATTGAATTTGTTCTGCTTAGCTGTGACTGGATTGGGGTATGGAGTCATTAGAAAGGGCTTACAAGCATACCCACTGTCCCCAAGGAGCAACCCATCTTCCATGGAATGGTGCTGGGCCTCTAGACTCTCACATATTCTTGAGCTGTGGAACAGGAAACTGTCATGTGTGCTCCCAGGCCATCTAGCCACAATGTTGGTAAACATTCCTGAAAATCAGTGTTTAACTTTATTAGGGACTAGTCATTTTTTATGAGGTATAGGGAAAGGGCATCCCAAAAAATACATTGCAAACTTTTTGAGTGCTTAACTTCAGACATATTATAATTTACCCACATGCATGTGCAGAGACAAATGATGACAAAACACATAGTTCTTAACAGTAAAGAAAACTAGGGGATGAGGGACTCGTGCCCAACAAGTGGTCCCCAGGAACCATGTGATTTTGTTAAGAGTGTATTGAATCTCCCACTTGAGACGGTCTGTTATTTGCAAATTTGTGATAAATAAGTTTTAATAAGAAGATTTTTAAATTCTCACAGAGTGTTTATTCCTTTCTTCAGTTGTTAATATATGAAGAAAACAGCCAAGTATTGCACATAATTAACTCCCTCGGGTGAAGCATTAGCTGCAGCATCAGTGAGGACTACACCCCTCTCCCCCATAGGGCTCAGCTCTACGACTTCTCATTTATTCGTACATTTAATATATCAGCTGGGGTCGTAACTGTGTAGAGTCAACATTGCAAAGCCTACCCAATTCAAGTACAAATAACTGTAACTACTTTTCCTTGGCAAATATCTCAGTTTTCATAACTGAAAAAAAATGATCCGCTTCCCTTGAAACGTACATCAGCCTCACTTTGAAGCAACTCAAAAGCAAAGCGCCAGACAACACTACGGTGGTCCACAAGCTTTTAAAAGTGTAAAACAAAATAGTCTCTTCAAAACAAAAATTTCTTATGCTAAAACAAAATACTTTTTTCAAAACACAAATTTCTTTTACCCAAACAAAATAATTTTTCTTCGAGGTATTAAACAGGGTAAATAAAACTCACAGTAACAGGTGTAACACAGTAGCAAGGTAACAGGGTATGTGATGTTATTTACTTATTACTTTTTGGAGAGATTCTCTGCAGGACTTTTTTGTGGGAATCAAATTTGTCTCGAACTGCTTGGCTTTTATAATTTGTATTGAAATACCTGGCGCATGTTGCAGGTATTAAACTGGTATTCTTTCTTGAGAAATTCTCGGGATGATTTGTACAGGCTTACACGAATTAGCTATCAAGTTTTGTTCGATTTGGTAAAATAAATTTGTATTTTGAAGAAAGAAATGTTCGTTTTGTGGTTGCAAGCGGTACATGTACTTGTCTGTCCACAGTATTTGTCCGACAACGTTCTCAATTTCTACAATATCTAGAGAAGAAACACCAAATTTCTAGCTTGTGACACAATAATTATTTAGTCAATCTTCGGGCCGAGTCAATTTAGCTTTGCATATCACAAATTTAGATCACGCCCGACGATTTGGGTTTGGTTTGTTCGGTGCTCGTCCTTCTTACTCTTTCTCGTCGGTAGATATTTGTTCGTACATCGTGGCAAACATATTACAGATAAGGAAAAATAGAAAGGATGTATTCAGTTGCATAATTCTATGCAACAGTTCAACATTGGTCCCAGTGTCATCGCGTCAGTGATCTATATGCGATTTAGAAAAGTATAATAGTATACGTTTTTGTACTTAACATCCGATTCAACGTTACCTACTCCGTATCATAAGCATCCGTTAGCTAGATAACATTGAATAACACTAGAACAGAGCCACATTTTCGCCTATAAGAACAAAAGGTGCCCAGTAACAAGGATCACTAAATTCTTCAGTGTCTCTCATGGCTTTCATAACCTTGTCAAGTGACTCATTTGCCCTGTCTCCACGGTTCAGATGCTCGTAAAACTTCTTCATGAAGTACAAAGTGGCCTTGTCGTCGATTTTCCACAGTGCAACAAGAACTGAACGAGCGCCAGCACCGAGAAACGCACGAGCAATGCCGATCACTCCGTCTGCTCTCACTTCACCACGGGCGCTGTTACAGCAACTTAGGACAACCAACTTGGCCTTCAAGTATTTCTGCTCAAAGTCTGACATCAATAGCATGCAATCTTTCTTCTTCACCTTCTCTCTATCGATACCAGGGTTCGGTGCGAGTAAGATCTCTCCTCTTTTCATGTCGCCGTGGGCTGCAATGTGGATCAAATTGGCATTTTCAAGATTTTTGAGGAACTTCTCTTTCGTCGCTTCTCGTCCAGTCAAAGCCTGCACACCAAACAGCTCACCGATCATCTGTGCTTCCTCATACGCACATGGCAGTCTGGGCGCACCAAGCGCATCTGGATCTCCCACTATCAAGGGCCTTGCCTGACTTCCGAATTCTTGTGGGCGATGCATGATCATCTTTGCTGTCGCTAGTGATGGAACCAGTCTCACCTTCAAGGACTCTGCTACAAAGTGTCCATCTTCATCCATCAGGGCAGCAAATGGGACCAAGTTGAGTTCGCCATCGGCTACGACGACAAGTTGGGACCCTTTCACGAATTGGCGCACGGGCCCCAAAACAAGTTCATACAACTTTCTGCGCGCATTATTTTCTGGTAATTCGTTTGGCTCTTCCGGTTCTTCTTCGACAACATCCTGGTGCCTAGAAGTTTCTGAACTTGCATACGGCGTTGTCACTTGTGTTTCGTCATTTTGGGCAGTTGGGGAAGACGAATGGCCAACAGCAGGTACGTTTGGTTCTAAACCATCTTCATCGCCAGATCTCGTGTAAGATCCAATCTTCTCTTTGGCCTGTTTCAATTCTTCCTTTGTGTAAATAAAGAACAGAGAGCGATCTTCACAGTTGGTAGTGCCATCTGCCTCGTGTATTGTGCGGATGCCGCTAATCAACGACTTGAGTTCTTCTTTAACAGCAGAAGTAGGGTCACAGTTCTTGGTTTCAAAGTAATTTAATCCAATGGGACTTTTCGCAAATTCTACATCTCCATTTGGTTGTATGACCCACATAGAAATTCCACCGTGAATTTCAAAAGACAGAAACAGCACCGAACTGCCAATCACCTTGACCACTTCACTGATGTCACGGAGGTCAAAAACCTTGGTTTCGGTAACTTCAGCGCATTGGGCTGAATAACTGGTAAACATGAGGTCAGCCAAGGCTCTTGCACGACCCCTTTCAGCAATAACAAGGGCTTCCTCGGTCTTGTCTTGATGTAGAAGAGAACTGATAAGTAGGTTATACACCTTCATGAAGGTATCACGAATGGATATTTTAGATTGATCTTGCTTGGGTACATTTGCAAACAATTCTTCGTAGCATCGCAAACCTTCTCTCAACTTATATTCTGCCTTGTCGTACTGTGCAAGAGAATGATAGCAGTTGCCAATGTTGTGATACGTACGTCCCTCACCTGCCTTATCTCCAATCTGCTTGGTGATGTTCAAATCCAGTGCATGATGATGTATAGCCTTGTCGTACTCTCCGAGAAAAGCATAACAGATTCCAAGGCCACTATAAGCACGTCCCTCACCTGCCTTGTCTCCAGTCTGCTTTGTAATTTCCAGCTGTATTTCATAATGACGTATAGCCTTGTCATACTGTTCCAGAGCATAAAAGCAGTTGCCAAGGCTACCATAAGCATCTCCCTCACCTTGCTTGTCTCCAATCTGCTTGGTGATGTTCAGATCTATTTCATGATGACGTATAGCCTTGCTGTTTTGTCCGAGACGAAGATAGCAGGTGCCAAGGTTACCACGAGCTCGTCCCTCACCTGTTTTGTCACCAATCTGCTTTGAGATGTTGAGATGCATTGCATGATGATGTATAGCCTTGTTGTACTGTCCGAGAGAACGATAGCAGCTGCCAAGATTGCCATAAACAGTTCCCTCACCTGCCTTGTCTCCAATCTGCTTTGCGATATTCAGCTGTATTTCATAATAATGTATAGCATTGTCATACTGTCCGAGAGAAATATAGCAGCTGCCAAGATTACAATGCGCATGTCCCTCACCTGCCTTGTCTCCAATCTGCTTTGAGATGTTGAGATGCATTTCATGATGAAGTATAGCCTTGTTATATTGTCCGAGAGAATGATAGCAGTTGCCAAGGTTACCGTAAGTACGTCCCTCAGCTGCCTTGTCTCCAATCTGCTGTGCGATATTTAGATGTATTTCGTGATGAGGTATAGCCGTGCTATACTGTCCGAGGGAATGATAGCAGCTGCCAAGATTACAATGCGCATGTGACTCTCCTATCTTGTCTCCAATTTGCTTTGAGATATTCAGCATTATTTCAAAATATTGCATAGCTTTGTTATACTGTCCGAGCGAAAAATAGCAGCTGCCAAGGTTACCAAGAGCATGTCCCTTATCTGCCTTGTCTCCAATCTGCTTTGCGATATTCAACCATACTTCATAATGATGTATAGCCTTGTCATACTGTCCGAGCCAATAATAGGAGTTGCCAAGCTCACAATGAGCGCCTTTCGCAGGTATCTTGTCGCCACGCTGCTTTGCGATATTCAGCTGTATTTCAAAATGATGTATAGCCTCGTGATACTGTCCGAGATAAGAATAGCAGGTGCCAAGCTTGCAATGAGCACTTTCTGCACCTGCCTTGTCTCCACACTGCTTTGCGATATTCAGCTTTATTTCAAAATGTTGTATAGCTTTGTCATACTGTCCAAGCGAATAATAGCAGATACCAAGACTACCATAAGCAAGTCCCTCCGCTGCCTTGTCTCCACGCTGCTTTGCGATATTCAGAGTCATTTCATGATATTTCACAGCTTCATGCAATTGTGAACCTCTACTGTTTACGTCTTGTGAGTCTCTGCCTACATCCCTCTGTGCACGGGTCGTGCTAAGATATCGAACCATCTGATCGCACTCTTTGTACAGGTCACTTAGCTGCTCGGTGGTCAAATGGTTCGCTTCTGCTGCAAATAGTAAAGAAAGCTTTGCACATAGCTTCCCTATTTCAGAATCCATGACGATTTAGGCTCTTTTGCTTTCTTTCTGCCGTCCTACATGGAGGTGATAGACAACAATGATAAGTATTTATGAACAACAAACAAATATGAGTTGGAAGTAAGTGTATTATGACAAAGGGTTTGATCATTTTGCTAATCGCTGTGGAAGGCGTTGTTGTGACCGGTCAACAGCAAATGCTCAATTATTTTTACCCTACGCTTTAGTGTAGTTCACTTTCTGACAAACCAGGTCAAACCGTTGATATGTATCCATTTAACGGGACACTAAAGTAAAATAAAATGCTGGTTGCTAAGGACATCAGAACCCTGTACTTATGTTAAGGAGTTCTAATTTAGTAAAAATGTTTTGCTGGACGGAGAAAAAATGTCTGGTTGATGACGTCATAACTGAAATAACACGTGCACATTAGGGATATTGGTCGATTTTTCTACAACAAAAGGGTCGTAGCTATAATTAGGCAAATGAAGCAGTTGCCTCGGTTAAATTTCTTTGATCACTCTTCTAAAAGAAAAGTGAGATGGTTGCCTCGGTTAGTGCATTCAAAATACAGGAATGCTACTTCCGAGAACACGGTTTTATTAAAATGTTATAAGAAGGCGGGCTGTACCCCCTCTCCAAGACCCCTTTTGCAGTCCCCTCGATGCTCGTGCCTGTGGCGCTTGTACCTAAACCCAACACTAATACCAGATACAACCTCAACAGCTCTCTAAATCCTTTATTATCTCCAGTTGCAATGCATATAACAATACATGACTGGGCTTATGCCGTAATGATATAGTAGCTGGATAGTACTAATTTTATTCGTAATTATAGTAGTCAATTGTTGTTTTAGTAACTTAATTTTCGTATCTTTCTGTATTTATTCTTAAATTGTAAAGTTACACAATTCAGTTTGTACTGCCAAGTAACTTAAATAAGCCAGTCTGTTTATCTATCATTGATTTTGCTTCAGTTAAATTCTAAGTCTTGTTACGGCCTTGAACAGTTTTGCTATACACTACCTGCACAAAGGTATAAAGCGATATTTTCAAAATCTGTCCACGAACTATTGATTATTTTACATTTTATATTGCCTTCATACAATGGGTCGACTCTGCACAACTGAAGCATTCCAGGGAAGGATTCTGACTGGTTCCGTCTTTGCTTATGTGCAAAGAGTTCTCCAATACAAAATGGCGGAGAAACAAACACTGAATGTGAGGCTGTTTCTGTTTCTCTTTGTTTCTCCATACTCTAAAGACTGTTTCCGCCGATATTATTACCCTGAAAGCACACCGAAGCATAGCGCAGAGTTGGCTATAATCATCCAATAAGTTTGAGTGGAGAAAATGTTTTATCAAATACCAAGACAGATTTTACTCTTTCTATTTTTAATTTTGTGTAAACCAAGCCCTGCATCTGAAATATATAACTTTCCTACTGACAGCCATAGTTTTCTTCAGAATATTTTAATATCTAGAATGTAAATTTATTCAAATTACAGTAGGATCATCTACTATGCAATGCTTGATTCGTATGCTTGAGAAAATTTATATTCTGCGTTTCTATCAATAGAAATTTCCACAGTTAAATTTAAGCTATTTTTGCATGTCAGTCATATATATGAAGGGCCAGTCCCACATATGGAAGCTGTTATAGTTAAGAAATATAAAAGGCTCATCGCTTTTACATAGCTTGATGTACACATGTGAGAATCTAGAAGAACGCGAGAGTATCGTGCTTAGCTTTTGTAGTGCCTACGTTACTGTATCCAGCGATATTTGTGTTGCGGCCAAAGGCTCTGGGAACGCTCTGTCCGAGATTTCAACAGTCCAAAGAAAAACAATTAGAAACACCAATTAGTGCGTACGAATCTTGAAGTGACAGACCAGGCGTTCCCAGAAGCCTTTGGCCGCAACACAAATATCGCTCGATACAGTAACGTGGGTACTACAAAAGCGAAGCGGCCTTTGATCGCACCACAAATACCGATGGATACTATAACGTGGGCACTGTTAAAATAGCGAGTAAGGCTCTGGGAACGAGAATGAGCAGCGTGAGGAAACATGAGGAAACATGGGCAGAAAGGTGAGGTACCGCTATTCAAAAGTAGCAAGGTTCAGCAATGTGTTACCTCACCCCGCAATGAAAAACAAAATTGATTTAACATGAAATTTTTTTTACCTGGTTTCATCCCGAAATGACCTTTCATTCCGGTGCTGATGACTGAGATGAAATCATTCCGGGATGACTGAATTCATCTCGCCTCCAAATCATGTAACAGCAAGAAGGAAATGACCCAGATGCCGAGATGAAGTCACGTACACTCCGGGATGAAACTCGTACAGGGACGAAATTTATCTTGTAAACGGCCCGCACGACCACGAAAATAGTTTGTAATATGGCACGACTGGTGAGGCAATTACTCAAATATAGCTTCTTGGAAAACCCTCAAATTGTGACGTTACTGATCATTTCAGATCTCTAGCATGTGACTTTCGAAAAATAGAACCTCATCTACAGTAAATTCTAATTTGATCCACAATTGCGCACGTGATAAATGCGGCTCTCACGCTTAACTTTCGGTCGTTGGTCAACGTCTTTTTGTTTGTGCTCCTAGATATAAGTTTGAACATTTGACTAGGTTTGATTCTTGTTCGAAAATCAAACTTATCTCATGACAGGAATAATTTGGTTCTACAAACGAAAATAGGAGCTACTTTCGGTTTCAGCACTGAATGGGCTTTCCCTTCCATGGTGAAAGAATCCATCTTTTTGCTTTCTCTAAAACTATGAAATGATTTACTGGAGAAGAAATGGTTTCGATTCATTGATGGAAAGAGTGTGCACTTTCTGACTGTGGAAAAGAATGACAGAATAACACGGCACGAGCCGAATCGTGTACCAAAGGCCACCATTGCTAGAACTGGTTGTTGTCACTGTACTAGCAACATCACCGATAACTGAATAGGTCACGGACTCTATATGGACATTGTTAACTACTTGAGTATTGCCTCTCAGTCTGAGTACACGGATCAATTTCCAACAGTCGATTAATCCTGCCTTACTAGAAGGGTCGTCAGCCAAACACTTTACGTACCTTGTTAGTCTGCAATCCGAACTGTTGCAGCCGCGTCTTGTTGTGTATAACAGCTTTCACAAATGACGTAACCTCTTCAATTCCCTGTTGCGGGAATTTCCGTCACGGCTGGTTTGCAAATTCGTGAAAGTTTTTCTAGTTGTGATTAATATGAATTTTCATTCTTCTTGAATTAAATTTTTAAAACAGAACAGTCCTCAGGACTACACTAACCCGGACGATCACACTACTGCAAACAGAACATCAGCTGCAAGAAAATTTTAACAGCTTATCTAACTGTAATTACAAGACATTTTCTCGTCGAAACTAATCTTCGTCATTCGTTCTGCATCTGTGTTGAAGACTAGATGTATTTGTCTGCATTGTTTATAAAGAGAAAAAGTACAGATTGAATATTAAATTGTTGCATAACATCACCGTGATGAAACAAAAATATGATCAATAACGTCGCAAGTGTTACAATGTTTACAGTGAGAAACGTTTCTCTTCAGCCTCTCCCTTTAGTGGAAAAATACTTCGAATATTGCCAACGTATTAAAATCTTGAAAAAGTCTTAGTCAATCGTGGAGATAAGTAGACAAGTACATACAATTTGATTTCTGCACAGCAGGGTCCAGGGACCCGTTTACATACTAGCCGGGAAAACTTTCATCCCGAGCTGAGTTTCATCCCGTGATGAAAATTGTCGATTATATGAGTGGTTTCATTCTGGGATGAGTTTCGTCTCGATACGAACTTCATCCCGCCCAAGTCTTCGGTTTTTTCTAGTCTGGATGTGCGGTAAATGATAGAACTGTGCACGGATTGAATAAGAGCAACAAGATGGCACCAAACGCAAAAAAGCAATTGATGTTGATATTAATAACTCTGCAGATCATCTTGTGTACCATGACCGTGCTGCTACAAATACACAGACGATACTTCTCTTTCAACTCTATCATCAACATCGCCGCCGAGAAGCATTTTGTAAAGCTTTACCATGGATCCCGGACAAACACATAACACTGAGGCAACACAGAGTCTATTTACATGAGAGCCACGATGGGTTTAGCTTTCCTTTTATCTCCGCATGTTTCATCTGACCCCCTCACCCCAGTAGTAATGTAGGGACGGAATTAGCAGGATTTTCCGGGTGGATTCTGATTAATATCAGATGGATTCTGAATAAATCCACCTGAATAGATTATACTAGAAAAAGTCGGTGGAATAAATTAATATAAAGTAGGGACCACAGACCACCACCACCACCACCACCACAACCACAGCAGCAACAACAACAACAACACCCACATACACCACCACTACCACCACCATCACCACATTTCACCACACACACACAAACCACACACACACACCACCACTACCACCCCCCCCCCCCCCCCCCCCCCCACCCAAAACCCCACCCCCCCCACAACCAAAA
>JAOBYG010139983.1:0-10740 GCA_025403545.1 Epizoanthus stellaris
AACTCATTGTTTTCACCTAATTCAACTAATATATAATCATTTTATCGTTTCTTGTTGTCCTGTTGAGCTTACAACTCATGTTTCATGACTGTAAGGGTATTTTCCTGCAAATAGACGTGGCATAGCTCCTTTAACCTAATGTTTTAACTTTTCAGGGGGGATATGTCCCCGACCCTCCCGGAAATTCGCACCTTTGGTTCTAGCACAATTGCAAAACGGTAGCATTTTCTCCAGGACACTCTGGGCCTACACAAAAATGAAATATTACTGTATCTGATAACATCAATAAAACATTGCATAGTTTTCGAAAACATAATTTATGGAAAGGAGAACGTCCTTTTGCAGAAACTTTTGAATAGCCATTGGATAAGTATCTCCCAGTACAGCAAGCTATGCCCTAAGAAAGGGATATAATGTCGAGTGAGAATTAAATCTTGATCAAGACAATATATTAGTGCTTTATTTATATATAGATTCCTACACCTCCAGAAATTTTTTCTGAGGATTCCAGAATTCGAATGTAAAATGTATTGGATCCGTTGAAGTTAATTATAGAACTCTAACTTCAAAGTATTTAGCATACTATTCTTGTTGTACACTACGTTCTTGTTTTAATCAGATATACCACCTTAGATTAGTTTTATCCTTAACATTAACTATTTGAACTTATGAATGTCAAATTCATTGTAATGCGCATGTGAACATATACATATGTAGCATGCGCAATATAAAAACATCATCATCATCATCATCATTACTCTTTCCTGATTAACAACACAATTGAATTGACTATAAGATAAAGAATTGA
The DNA here is from genome assembly GCA_025403545.1 of Epizoanthus stellaris. Classification (NCBI taxonomy): domain Eukaryota; kingdom Metazoa; phylum Cnidaria; class Anthozoa; order Zoantharia; family Epizoanthidae; genus Epizoanthus; species Epizoanthus stellaris. The sequence continues at coordinate 809 of JAOBYG010139983.1, forward strand.
AGCAGGACTTTTAGTGTTTGTTAACATTCTTTCAACACCTCCACATAATTCTAACCTCTAAAGAACTGCATTTCCTACTTCCTTCAATTTAGTAATATATACTGTTATTAAATTTTATTGTAAACAATTTTACGCCCTATCCAATTTTAGAATTTGTAAATATTCCATATCCCATTTTTTAAAAACACATTTGTAAATAGCTTTTTTAATTAGTTTTTAGTCTTTAAACAAATTGTAAATTAGCTTTTTTATTAGTGTTTCATAGTAGAGGACCGGATTGGAAACAAGTTTTAACTTTATCTGTTATCCTCCTTAAATAAAGTGTTATTATTACTATTATTATTATTATTATTATTATTATTATAGTATAAGTAAGTAATTTGCAAAGTTTCTTGGAACAAGTGCTCTGGTAGCTTGCTTTCCCTGAAAATGCAAAAATGTAGGTACTCTAAAATGGTATTTCCTTTATAATTTTTTTGAAAGTATAATTTTATTTTCTAGTATAAACTTCTCTTGACTTATTAAATACTGAAATACATGTATGCAAGGAGCTGAGGCATTTATAAAATTAACAATGACCTACTCAGGCGTGGATGCATACCATTGCACATGTACATGTATGCATGTGCGACAGTCAGAATTTAAAAAAAAACACCAATTATTAATAGTCTGTTTCTCTTACATGTGGGTCATTATAATAATTTTTGTGAGTTTGTGATCAACTTGAACAGCAAAACGGGAAACCAATCCAGTGCAATTAGATCAATCAAAGTTTTCTAGCCAATCACGCGTGGTAACTGAGCCTCGTTCGCGAGCCGCCAATACCATGGATATTATATTGCCGTCTCTCTATCCGAGCAAAATGTTAACTGAATCGCGATACTCTTTGAGATGTCCATAACTCCTTGCGAATTCTCTCAAAATGCAGGAAATGGCATCTCAGACAACCCATTGTTTCAAAATTTTCTGGGGGAGGGACATGCATACATGCCCCTGGACTCTCCTAGCAGGCTTGTGCCTTCATCGCTCGAGTGTGCTAACAACATTCAAATTAAACATTCAAGACAGTCAAATTTAGATCCTCGTGGTGTAAGTTTTGTAGATATACATGTAGTTTGTGCAAGAAACAAACTTTTCAAGGCTAGTAGAGCTACTTCAACTGTTTCACTGCATACATAAATTTATTAGCTAAGAAGTAGCCAAAATCCTATTGAGTCATATAATGAACATTGTGTGTAAGATAATTCAAAGACGTTCATCTAATTGCATATTCTGGGCAACTGTTGTGATAAAAACAACACGTTAAATAACATTTATTCACCCTGGCAGACGGACGAGCTTAGTCTTTTCTTGTGCTGTAAATCCACACCAGAAAGTGAAACATTGCTGCAGTCTGCTACTAAAATTGAGCATACTTTGAAAACACTTTAACTGAATGATAATTTCGACAAACAACTTCAAAAACAAATTTGCTGGCTAATTGGTAGATCACGTCAGCATTTTACATACTCTCATGTAAAATGCTTTTATAGCCAATCACAGTACGCATACTATAAAAATTATTTTACAAAAGCTGATCACAATATAAATAGCTGCCAGTCCATTTTTTGCCTTAAAAGTCAAATTAAAGAAGAATCTTGAAATTATTCGTTTTGTAAGAGCTTAGTAACCAAAAATGAGATTAATCAACTAAAAGTTGAATGATATGGTATGCTTTTGCTTTGACAGGGAAGACTTTAGCTGATGTTATGAGTGCTTAAGCCCATCAACAGAAGCTAGCACTTTCAGAAACAGCTAAAAAGTTTCAACAGCCACATTAAAAAAACATACATGTACCATAACCCATAATTATCAGTAACTATTAGTTGATCAATCTCAGTATTTTGCCTGACTAAGTTGAGAACACCAAGTGAACAGAAAATTCTAGTTTTGTAAAAAGTGGTTTTCCATAGTTTAACAAGTATTGGAGTTACATGTATGTGATCAAATTTATAAATGAACAGCAGTATCAATAATATATCAATTAAATGTTGCTGTCACTGTTGAGTATTTACACGTAGGTACATAATAATTATATACATGTACATGTAAGGTGCCATACAAATTAAAGTAGGTTTTAAGAGTTGATACTAACCTTGTATTTTAAATCCGTGGCATGGATTAAGAATCTCTGCAGTCTTTAGTGATAAGTATTTTCTAATCTGAGCAATGTTCAGAGGTGATAGAAGCAGCATTACAGATATTGAACATTGACATGGACATGCATGGTGTTATATATCAAATATTTCTTGCTGAATCTGGAGGGTTCAGATGATTATCATTGGAAGGAACAGAGAAGGAAGAGTTGGACACAAATAATAACCAGGATTATTAGCAATATTTTATGCTGTCATGTTCTAAGGAGAATTTACCTTGATCTCTGCCCATGCTGAAGCAGGTGTTCAAAACTGATTGATTTTTAGTGAAATTTATGCATTTCCATGAGGTTTAACCATACCATGTCATTATAAAACCTTATTCCTACTGTGCTTATAATTATTTATAAGTTTCTGAACATGAAATTGTAAAAATGTGTGAAAGCAACAAATTTTGATGAAGGATGCAGAACAACTTTATTCCCGAACTTGTGGTATCTGCACATTGTGATAACCCCACTGCCAACTCTGTGGAATCTGTTATGGAGGTAAAGATTATAATTATAGAATTGTTAACATTGACAACTTGGAGAGATGTGCAGCTGATGTTTTACATGTAAGCACACAATTAGCCATCACAGCAAAAAAGAGTATTTGCTAAGTTGAAGGGCAAATTTTGAAATGTCAGCTACACAAGTCTTCATGATGTCCACATTAATTTTGACACACCAACATCAAGTTTTAGTTGATCAAAATAATTAAGAAGTTGACCAAATTTGTACAAGTTTACACAAAAAATGCTAGTTGTTGGAGGCTAGTCTTTGAGTGTTCTCTTTAGAAAGTTCAAGTTGCTTGTTGATACAGACATCAAGGATGCTATTAAATTTAACTATTAAACAGACTGAAGTGAACCAACATACATGTATGTACTAAATTATTTTGTTTTGCTACTACATGTACTTTTAAGGCCAGGTTTCACCCAAAGTTTAATCTAGCCAAATTGTTCTTGACGTATAATTATCTAACCTGTTAACATAAAAGAGGTCTAGTCTAATCTGTGATTGACTCCTGATTGCAAAATAGGCATAGATCAGCAAATACTAGTTTGAATGAAGTTCTGCTTGCACCAAAACAAAACTAGAGAGAGGTACAATGTGACTTTCATATCAGTTTCTCAAAACTATAAATTGCTTTCAGTTTGTGGGAGGGGGCCTGTGCAGAAGCTAAAATGTAGAAATAGTTGTTTTTAGCATATTCTGAAAAGTTTCGCTTTTTTCACCATATCTCTAGCAAATCTTGTTTGATGGACTTGACGAAAGCCTTAGAGTTGGGTGAAGGTGAAGGTAGAGAAACTCGAAATGGTTACGTCATTAATTGAGCCGGAAATGACACTTATAAATACTCCAATATGGTTTGCTCCATTAGACCCCGCCCTTTCCTGTTAATGTGCTTCATATGCTTGACTGTTGGATTTTATTTTTACAAGTTCAGTTTTTTTACTTCATTTTGTGCTTTAAGATAAGGCAGATGAGTTTTCAATATCTCAAGAAAGCACTTTCAATTGTCTTTATCTTTTATTTGCAAGTTCAAGCATAAGACGTTCTTACTGTATTAGTTGTAGGAAACTATATGGTACCATCATGGCAAGAGTTTCATCCATGGCACAATTTATATTAGATATATAAATTTCTGTTTTGAACATCACTATTAGCTATATGTAGACACTTGTGACAATGAAACCCTATAAATTATGTAACATAACCCTTTATTTAGTACATATATATATATATATATCTTGAAGAGTAGAATTGTTGAATATTGTAAACTTACATGTATTGCGATTTTGAGATGTAAATACGACTTTATATTGACGGCTAGTTGGGAGAAAATATATTCTGTATTTGGCGGAGTTTCAAAGCAACAAAGGAATACGATAAATATATTTTTTCCAATGCCTTATAAATGAATAAATAAGAAAATAAAGTCAGCACAACACTGATGCATGAATTCACAAATTCTCAATGCCTTGCACACGTTCCTTGGTAACGACTTTCATTCGCCGTGCGACTGGCTGACTTGAGAGTTCATTCGAAAGCAGCTACTGTGTAGCTTTGTTTGCACCTTTCTACAGCAGTTTTGTTTGTTTGATGGTCGGATGTGGATGGATGACAGTGTGAGTCCCATGTCAGTGGTTCTTTTGAGCCAACAAAGTGAAATCACTGCAAACAAGCGATGCTGCGAGGGAAACAAGACAAATCGAATGGACCACATCATGAGAAATAAACTTCAGACTTCAGAAACATCCGAGGAGTTTCAGATAATCTATTATTTCAGAAAGCTAAGTATTTGTAGTTCTGTATTAGTTTTGCTTTCTTCCAGTGACAGAAGGTTATTCAGTCATTCATATAGAATATATTGTAAATGCGGCCTGAAAAATGTTTGGTTTGGTTGATATGTTCTGAGTGCTGTAGACTTCAAAATAATGTAATCCTGACGAAAGCAAAACATAAATTTGAGACAGATTAATCAAGCAATTTGAACATTAATTCTTTATCTATAATATACAATACATTGTTTGCTAGCAATCGAAGAGTTTGCTTTTAAATATTTTGAGGCAGAACAACCGTGAAGGGAAGCTGAAATTTTGTTTTTCTGGAAACTTAAGAAAGTTGCATCGCCACACATCACTACAAAACAGCAGGAGACTGTAGAACGGGTTATGACCAAGTAATCCTGGTGCCATGTTGGAATTTGCCTGACAACCAGAATGTCAAACAGAAGCTTCTTCGTCTGTATGAATTAGTCAACTCATATAAGAGAATTCTAGTCCGTGAGTGATGGCATTCAGATGTCAGGAGGGAAAATACCAATTATAGCGAGCTTACTTGTATGGTGCAAAAATAAAGCACAGAACACAATAAAACACGGAGCTACAAAATTTGACGACCGCTGACCATAAATAAATAAAATAGTCACTCCAAATTTGTGGTGAATCATTTGTTTGAAAATCATTTGTAAACTGTTGGACTTTCAGAAGTAGCTTTCATAACTTGATTTCATTGTGCTATAGGTTTATGAACAGGAAGTCCCTCTGAAGAAAAACAGCTTTAATTTGAGATTTTGTCATTGTAATAAGTCAAGACAGTTTGCAGAGTTGAGCTTCAAACCCATTCTGGTGCAACACCATCAATCAAGAAGTATTAGCCAATCATGCTCATTAATTTTGAGATGTAAATACTACTTTATATTTATGTCTCTCTCTCCGAACAAAATGTTAAAGTTCTGAATCGCGATACTACTTAATATTTTTGGCAATGATTTATTAGAAACTGAAAATTTCCATCAGGTTAGAAAGTCTTATGATTGAAGTGGTCAAGGACTTTCCAACAAATAGTTTATTTCTTAATTATTATTTCTTAAACCAAATCAGATTCTAGCATAATTAATGTACTCTATGGAAAGCTGTTTTGAGGAAAAGATAAATTGTTATTACTAGATTCATAATGTTGTGGTGCATTTTACCTGGCATGACTAAAGGTTGAAATTAATTACAGACTGAATTTGCAATTTTTACAATATCTTCAACAAAATTAATGTTGAAACTTTACCAAGCACTGAGCACTGTATAAACTTTTGATGTTCAACAGATGTTTGGTATTGGTCCAGCAAAATAATTATTCAACTAAACAAGTGCATAAACAGGAGCTTGCTAGGGGTTGTGGGGTCATGCTCTCCCAGGAAAATTGAAATTTAACTTTTCTGTCAAAGTGGCTGGGAATGCATCTACATTGTGAAACTGCCAAGTGGGTAGTTAGATCATGTTGGTAAATTTTAGGTCAAGAATTTAAACAAGCTTTAAAAAAGTTGCAGTCTGGTGGCTGCTGCATCTACCAGTCCTGTTCTGGCCCCAGTAAAAGGAAGTTGGTAGTTACAACTAGATTTTGACACTATATACCTCCATGCACTGTTCAGAAGTTTATCAAAGTTACAGTGTATAACTGAATCTGAGGTACAACATGTCTGTTAGGCAAGAGTTGACTGTACTACCATAGTTCTTGTCTGATTAAAATCAGATCTTGAACAGTAATCTGGTTTCAAAGATAACTAATTTTTTGAGATTTGTATGACCTTCTTTTGCAACACCATCCATGGACATGCAGGGATGTAAACCTGTTGGTCTAGTCTCCTGAAATGCTACATGTACACTGTATCTAAGGGGACTTAAAGAACCCACACACTTGTCAAGGAAGAGAAGGAGCTTGTCCTGGTGTTTGGAGCTGTGGTCCAAGGTCACACATGGACTGCATAGCGGCTGCCAGAGGTGCCTTCAGATGCTTTCAGTTCAACCTCATAACCTGCACTGCTTCAATCTGTATTTGAAGCAGCAGTTAGCTAGACTACTTGACTTTACATGCATGTACTTTTTGGATGATAAGACAAGAGCTTTAGAAAGTGTGTTAAAATTTTTGGGTCTCTGCAGCCTTCTTCACTCCTGAAGAAGGCTGCAGAGGTGGCCGAAAATTAGAGCAAACACTCAGTTTTAGATCAGTTTAACAGAAAATTTTCTAACATGACAACCACTGATCGCCCAAGCTACACTTTAGAAAGTGTGTCAGGCAGTGGCAATCAGGGCTATATACATGTACACTAGTAGCTACATGTACATGTATGTGCACACTGAGGCCACGTGAGGCCAACTGACAATTCAGGTGGTTGTATCAATTAGAATCCCTCCATGCTCTCATTTCTTTGTCGTGACTTACAGCAGTCTGAAATTCTTATCTCCAAGCATATTTTGCCACCATTACCATGTACATGTATTATAATTATACTGGCTTCATTGAAGCTATACTAATTACATGTAATTATCATTTATGTGTACGGTAGTTCAATCACTCACATTACAAGGAGCATTACAGCTGCTTTATCAATATCCACACTACTGTACAGATGTGTACATGTAGAAATATGTCTCTTAATTAATATAATTTTATATAATTTTATAATTAAATATATTAATAATTTTATTATTTATTATAATTTTATTATTACTGTTAGTATTTCTGACATTGCAGTTATCATTTAAAATACATTACCTGGTATCTGCGCATAAGTAAAATAATAACATTATTGTAAATAATATTTATTTGACCAATTACATGTACATCAGTATGAAATCTTTTATCAATTCAGATTCTTCTACTTCTCATTTTATCATGCATTGTTCATTCTTCTTATAATCCTGAGGTACAAAATTGAACCAAATCAAACAGAATTTCAAATGAATGCAATTGAACCTAATCAAGCTTAATCCATGGATTGAGTTATATTAATTTGGTAATTGAACATAATCAAACTCACAAATTTTTTTTACCAATTTTGCCATTTGATTTCCAAAGTCTCAGTTGGAAAATTTATACCACTAAAAAAGGTCACTTTTGAGAGCTTTGGTCTCATCGAGATTTCAAACCATCTTGTGACCATTATGTCACTGTATAATACGCTATTTTACCAATGCAAATTTTCCCTTGTTCCAGTTCACCGAGGGGACAAAGTTTGAACAATTTGTTGAATTAATGAGACAAAATGTGGCAGAGCAATTGCATTTTGCCCCTGGAACGAGAGAAATTTGCATTGGTAAAATGGCGTATTGAAATAAGATGTACACGTGACTTATGAAACTTAGGCTATCAAGAATTTTGTTTCAATGTGTGGACAGTAATAATGAATTAAATAAACCACAATACCTTGAACAAAAATATCAGCAGGAATGGAACAAAAATCAGCAAAAACCGCATAAATTTACCATGTTGAAAATCGATGGAACCGCACATCACAGGGCTAGCTGGATGAAATTGCAATACTGCACCTTAGGATCAAAATTACCAAAAAACTGTGTGAAAAATGGTCCAAAACTGCAATACCGCAAAATCCAATGTCCCCCTCAGTGAGGCCACTTTCAACAAGAGCTGGTTCCCTCCCTCTGGCATGGAAATGCCACTTACAGGCCCTTCGTTTGATTTAATTGATGACTTGCATACTCAAACACATGATGTACATTTTTGTTTGATTATGTTTAATTTCCAAACACAATCGAATGCAATCACTGGATTGTGAACTCAGTTATAATTGATGTTCATTAAGTTTGGTAATTGAACTCACAGAAACTTTCTGTTCAATTATGTTTGATTACCAAAATCAATCAAACTCAATCCATGGATTGAGTTTGATTACGTTTGATTAAGTTTGGTAATCAAACGAGTTCACAAGAAGTTTCTGTTCCACTATGTTTGATTACCTAATCAATTGAACTCGATCCATGGATTATGTTTCATTGCATTTTATTACTGAATGTTCTATTAAGTACATCTGCAATGTTTTTGTAGATTGTTACAGCTGCCTGATAATCTAATTTGGCACTGTATCCATCTAAACTTTAGTTTAGGTGAGATACTGTCAGTAACGATACTCAGGGACAGCTGACAAAGAATATATCTCTGATACAGCTCGATCCCAAAGAATGTCTTTTGGGTTAACAATGTTTGATATATTCATCTTGTGAGGATGTATATATATATAATTATTATATCTGGAGAAGAAGCTACATGTGTCAAAGGAAACTTCAATACATTTGCAGACTTTTTATCTGCTGATTTACAACTTACAACTATTGATTACATTTTAAATGAGCTTGATAATCATTTTTGAAAGTAATTAAAATTTTTACTGACAGACAAATGAAAGCTTAGATCTCAAGAAAAGTCCTGTACCAGTGAGCCGTGACTTGATCATCGGTCATGTCATAACAAAGGAAAAGAAGAGCTACACATTAGGACGTTTACCTGTAAGATTCAGTTTTAAAATGTTTGAGACCAGTTAAATACTGAACCTCGTTGTCTCCAGTAGGACACACCAGTACTGTGAAAGGATTATACATTCAGTCATATTAATTATCAGTTATTACAGTATATTAAGTGTCACAGCAGATTGAATGTATGCACGTGTAAACAATATAATATGTAACTTATTAATTTCAACTCTTGTCATTGCAATTCACAATAAGGCCAGGAAATCTTTTTATTGAGAACTGCTTTCTTGCAGCAAAAACGTTCACTGTTTTACTAATCTGGATGAATAATCTTCTATGAGTCCGTATATGGGATCCATTGAATCCATCTACAGACATATCATGGAATCAGAGTGGTGGCTTTTAGAAGTCTGGAAAATTACAGGTTAATTGATACAAGGGAGAAAAAACCCGGGACAGATGAAAAAGAAAAAGGATACCTGGGAATGAAGGAAAATGTAAATGTGAAACAGCAATAATTAAAGTGGACAGGCTAGCTACATTGTAGCTTGGAATCAAACCCACGATTCACATTTCTTAGTGTCACGTAACCAATTAGTGTAGAAACAGTACCACAGATTATATTGACCCTCGGGAGAATTTTTTCCAGTGGTAACTCCTAATATTTTCTATGAGCCTACATGTACTTGGAATAATTTTAATTGTAAACTGAAATTTATAAAATTTATAAAATTTATAAATTTATAAATTTTATAACATTTATAATAAATTTATAAAAGACTCTTTGATATGTATGAGTGACCTCTTATGTACAAGACACCCTATACTGTCTGGTATTCTTTGGAGGTATCCATTGTACATGTATCTGTTTTGTGTATCTCCAGCCAGCCTGAATGTAAGACCCTTGCAGAAACGTAAGACCCTTGCAGAAACTCTTGTCCTCTCGAAACTCGACTATGGAGACACAGTGTTTTATCCACTCCCAAACT
>JAOBYG010140205.1:0-10739 GCA_025403545.1 Epizoanthus stellaris
GGGAGGGGAGGGGAGGGGGGGATGGCAAGTGCCAGGTTACACCGATTGCTGTTAGTTTCTACAGACTAACGGGAACTTATGTGTTCTTGTCGAGTCTCTCCCAGAGTAAAGGTCGAGTAAAGTTGGCGGTTGTGATTGGGAAGGGAAGGGGAGGGAGAGGAGAGGGGAGGGGTAAAACACTCTGAAGTGTCACTGCAAGTCAATGGAAGCTTTAAGATAACGATCTTAATAATTAATATATATATATACAGAACACAGCTGATCATGAACTTATGGTGATCTATACTAGAAGAAATCTGAAATGACACGCAATATAGGAAATGTCAATTCAGATAACCTAGATGTTCGTAGTTTCCTGGGAGGAATATCCCCTCCTCCCCCTCTCGCCCCCACTGCTGGTTGTCCCTTACTAAAGAATTTTTAAATCTCACTTCGTCGTATTCTCCAAACTTTGCATCCATGCAAATCGGTGTTGCCTGCTGTTAAATTGCTTTTTTGAAATAGCATATGATATATGCTTTAGGCGGGAGTTAATTGGAACATCTGGGATTGGTTGAGTTCGCGTGGGGCACTGAAACAAGATACGTACCCGAACGCCGGTTAGAAATAGATCTCGAGGCGTCTCGGCGTTATGTCATGAGACATTAGCTTTGAGACCAAAGTTCAAAGGGAGTTTTGTAGAATTACCACAGTAGTCAATAAAGAAACCTGCTGAGCGCAAAATGCTCGGGAACCATCCTCAAAACAAACAAAAAAGCGTAAAGTGCTTGGGGGTAGGCTTTGGCCCATTGTGCTAGCATAATTTTTGGCATAATTGGAGCAAAAAGCATAATTTTTCAAAAAGGCACTGCCAGGGCATAATTAGGAAATTTTAGCACTTTTTGAAGCATAAAACTCAATTTTCTTACTATTTTTGGACTTTGGTGCATTTTCTGCATGGAATAAAAAAAATATGAAATTAAATTCAGGTAGTATGTTTTTTGCAATGCATCTTGGAGCTACTGGGGAGTATTTTGACTCAGTATTTTGACTTGCCTAGTTGTAAACCACTAATAAATTTATAACAATGTCAAATTTGAAAAACATGTAAACATTGTTATTATTTGGAGTCGTTTTTGCGTTGCTATATACACAGAAACGTTGTCATTTCGTGAGCACATTTTTTAAAATGTGAATTTTGGCATAATTTGACAAAATTTCGAGCACTGCACTGTAGGAGCATAATATGCCATTTTTAGGAGCACAATGGGCCAAAGCCTACCCTCCCCCGGGCTGTCCTGTAGCCAGATGAAGCGGCAGCGCTATAAAACAAGATAAATACAGCAGAATATCACACGCAGACAAGTGTTACCATAAATGTTTCCTCTGTCTGCGCTGCATCGCTGTAACTATCAGAAGAGTTGAAGTGAAGTTGAACTCAACTCAACTTTTATGGCAGCGGCAGGCAGTCCAGGTAGTGTGTCGAAGACTGCTGCAGCCGCCAGGAACAAGTGATTTAATAGGTTGTCGGAGACATGGCGTACACCACGTTTACGGCAGTTACGGTTATAGTTTTTACTTATATGGAAACTAGGCTCGATATTCAGCCCGGAGACGTACAAAGAATAAAATCCACTTGTTGGGGAAGGGGTTGGCAAGAAGAGAGAGAGGGTGCGCGATTTGGGATTGTGGTTCGTTTAGACTGCCTGAAGGTCAATCAAGTTTTTCTGCTGTTGCTTCTAATGGCTATAGACTACTTTGATCAGTTAGACGGGGCCTTAGAGAGTAGCAGTGATGTCAAGGCAGCGCAACAAATTGTCGTTGCGAGTGAGGCGTAAACAGAAATGCGGCCTCTGTAAAATTACTTTGAAGTGGTTGATCCGATATGCTTATCTGCTGTGGACATTAATGCGAATTAGGGGATTAGCTGAGCGCGGAATACTTAAAAGTGAGAAAAACAACTTGAGGCAGTAATGGTTTGTTAATCGTAAAGCTCTTAGTCTTTAAAGACCTTTTTGTTCGAGAAAGCGTTTTCTTAAAGATAGCTATAGAATTATACAGTTTAGTATGTATTTAAAGCTTTAGGTGTATTATATATATGCAAAGTTATTTTTAAGATATATTTCAGTAATTTTTAATAACATAAGATATTAGATCAGTTTAGGTATTACTATTGTATGAATTTTTATGGATTGTAATGCGCATCCGAAAATGTTATATTGATGGTTGCGCAATATAAGTTTTAATAAAGTTAAGTTTTAAAAGTTAAACAGGTCTTCATCTGTATCACGGCTGTGCCCTGTTCTTTATCAAAATAGACAGGTAGCGCAAAATCGTGATATCAAAGGAATCACTGTTATCAGTTCTACTCAGGTCAATAATGCGAACAAAATGCGAACAAAACACGAACAGTCCTCACATTCAACTGCGGCTCAAAACATAATAAATCACTGGTATTTCTACAGATTATAAATGATAATCACGCATCTCCAAACATGGTGAAAATCGGCTAAAATCTCGACAACACGACAGCTACAAAACCATTGACTTGCAGAGATCTATTATTCAATTCACAATTGAATTCCAAACAGGTTACATACAAAAAATGCCAAAATGCACCTACTGGCACTAGGTCAGTCGCATTTTACTGTTACTCAGTGTTAGACTTGTTCACTCTATACTGACCGGATAGGTTTTCGTGCCGGCACAGAAAGCTATCCTGTATAGTGTGGACAGGAACGGAGCAAGTCGGCGCAAAAATATATCCGATACAAAGTATATCACTTTCAAGACCGAATCGGCGCGGCATCGTGCCGAAACAAGCGTTTCGTGTGTGAACAGGAGGCCTATCCACTATGCTTTCTGTGCAAGCACAAAACCTATCCCGTATAGTGTGAACAGTGCCTTAGCTCTCGTAGTCGTACTCAGATACCGCATCAGATTCCGCGGCCATCTTATTTACTTTTTCTAACAGTAGAAAAAAGTACAAAGGTTCCTCATCTTAGACCGTCTTATTTCTAGTTTTATGATTTTAGTATACTTGTCTTCAAAGCTTGATTGTGTAGTGAGTTTGACATGCATTGACTAAATGTTGTCAGGGATTTTTTATAGTCTTAAAGTTAAACGTTAAAGTACGTTTCATATACATGTACATAATATACTTATACTTATGAAGCGTTTCACACATTGTTTACAGTTCAGAGACCCATCACGACTCTTCAAATCCTAATTCTGAACGTTTTTTTCACCTGGACCACAAAGGCTCAGAAGGGGATTATTTGACCAAATCTCCGGCCGGAATGATATTTTCACGTGATTTGATGATGGACACTTTTCTCTAGCTAGGGGGCAAACCACTAACTATTGTACATTCACACGTCAAGTTCTAAAAAGAAGATTATAACAAACGCACCATGAGTAATGACTGACAAACAAAACAAACGAACTCGCAGTTTTCTCAGAGTGAGAACAGAGCAGACACCGCAATACTACCGAGTTTGGAATCTGCATCATGTCCTGAATGCAGCTTTAGTTTTCATAAACAATATTAATCTCTCCGTCAAGCTCTGACCACCAACACTGCAAAAGATTTCATCTCTCATTCAGATAGATGGTGTTTTTGCAAGTGTCTAAGTTGTCAACTTTAGTTTGGATAAAATTCTTTAGTAATAGTATACTAGAGCTACAGTAGTATATGTAAGATTGTCGGTTTTTGGACACTAATACTATTTTGATATAGTTTGATTTGTGGTTTCTGAAGACTACTCTTGAAAGAACCTTGAACTGAACCAGCCAGTTATTTAGACAAATATGCCGAGATATGACTGGCATCTGGTCTGTGCTTATTTTGTAGTTTACGTGAGTCTAATAGTCTTACTTGCACTTTTCTGTATTTACAAAAACATGATTTCGTTTGGGGTTGAAAGGTCTCTCAAACTTAATGAAGATTAATTGCAATTCAAAAACTAACAACGCTTTTCTAACAAAGTACGTGTAATACATGATGTATTATGTTTATATTGGGGTGAATTGGTGTTCAGTCCGCAAATGTCTCTCTAATGAATCTTGTTGCTCAATCCTATTGTTATATCTTGTCAACTTTCAAAAGCTCTTTGCCTTTGGATCGCGGAGTCAAACTCGAAATTGAGAAAAGACAATCCCGGATTAAGGGAGTGTTTTGTAGGGTGATCTTCCTTGAAAGTATTTTAATTAACTTAACTGAAGATTGAGTGTTTCAAACTCTAGACGACACTAATTAAAAGACATTGAAAGGCTAAAGAATTTCGAGTTAACATGTGGCACTTGAGTGCTTGACTTCACCAGCTTTCAAGAGATGGATTAGACGAAGTGATGAGCAGAAAATTCTCCGGCTATTGAGAGGCAAAAATTATTTGAAATCCTCCTCTACGCTACACGCAAAGGTTTATAATAATTAGGATTCTTCAGGGGAAGTTTTCAATTCAACTTCACTCTGTTTTTCTATGCGCAAATTTTGTGGTTGGAGTTGCATGTTCTGTAATGTGATAATAGCTAATCGGTGGGGAGACATTGAGCGATATGAACATTACATCGAGTTGTTATTTACCAGCAAAACGTAATATGCCAAATGCTTTGAGAAATCAGCTGACGGATAGAACTGTAGTCTGTAGCAATGGCGCAAAATAATTTGCGTGTTTTTTAACATTTCTCCATAACAGTGGGGTCAGATAGCGTGACCCTCTGCAAGGGGTTTAACATAACAGTCAAGCCATCATGTTCATATATATATATATAAAATGTTACATACTAACCACTAATGCTATTTTGTTAGGTGAGAAATTGCTTCTGGTATTAACTCAAAACAAAATAGTTTTCTCTGCGTTTCCCTTTACCGCATACCGCCGCCTGGTTTAGTGATACTGAACGAAATGTTGACGTTCTTCTGTTGACAGCTACTCGCACCAGATTGCAAATCATTCGAATGCACATAGAAATGCATTAAGCATTGCGACATGGTAAAAACTGTTAACTTGTGCTAGCGTGCTCGGCCAGGTCAATCATTATTGGCCAATTTTGATATAATTGCGTATTTTAGTTTACTAATTTTAGGGTTTTTCGTTGAGTGTTAATCCATCTTCATAAAAATGGAATTATCGGATTATAGTTGCAAGCTTCACGCGATCCCTTCAAAGGGTTCCTACTGTGCCGACGTGATTCTGTTTATCATCATTTTGCAGTCCTATATCTTGGTCAAACTGGTATTGTTTTCCCGTTTGCTCTGGGTTTAGATTACCATTATGCGCTAATCAGGTTCACTCATCCAGAAGACCATTCTGACAGTTTGGATTGAGTTGGAAGACTTTTATTAGTTCCAATGGACGATTTCAATAGCTACATGCCGGTCTTGGCAACCTTGTTCGAATAATTTCCCTCTTAAAACAGTAAGAGGTAACTTAACTTTGCTTGCGGCCTTTCGGCGACTATTTTATTTACAAAGTACTTAACGACTTTAAACATGTATATTTATAAACAATAAAATCCGCGTCCATTATTTCTCATCACCTACAATCGAGGATAGGTGATGTACCTTTATCAAGTTCACACTAGGATGAACTCTGTACGAACGCAACCTCTATATGTCCTCGGCTTTTACCGGGCTTTAAATCCCAGAAATGGCCCTAAACTGACAATGCACTGCTGATAATTATGGCTTGCAAGCAAGAGGAGGTGTTAATTGAGCTAAGATCAATCATTCTCTGGGATTGTCGGCATTGTTCTTAATCTTTCACAACAAGAGTTGAAATCCTTCCTGTTGAATCTCTTGTTGGTTAGCGAATTCTTGCCTCATATCAGCACTAAATACGTTCTCCGTGTTGTTTGAACGACAACACGTGCTGAACAGAGTATGCATTTCCGTTACTAATAGTCTTTTAACCTTGTCTCCCCTCAGGGACTTTGCCTCGAATTAAACGAACTTTGTATTGTACTTGCAGTACTGTCTACTTGAAAATGTGTATACCGGTATACATGGCTGTCCCCTCTCTCATCCTCGCGCCCGATCGGATGCGACAGCGGTCGTCGGTTGAAGCATCGAGTAATCTAAAAGGAAAGTTCGTTATCTCACTTCATCTCAACTCGAAGCTTGGTTAATAAGCGTTAATACTCTTCGCTCTAACCACGAGCTATTTATCTTACGTAAAGCCCATAAATCAAGTCTGTTGCCACATTATTAAGACGAATATGAGGCAGTGAAAATTCAGCATCAGTGACCAATACATCGGGAAGCTACTGGCAGCTCGAGAGTTCATAGACTCGCCAACCATTGCTTCAAGTTGTCCCGTTGTGTCAGCAACAAAATCACCAAAGTGAAATTCATTAGTCACTTGCAATGTGAATGTCGGTGGAAGAGAGATCGTTTCTGGGACCCTGGTGTTGCGAGGAGCGCGAGTTCTTCCGTTGCATTTTCGTTTCTTCTGATTTCTCCTGGGAGGACGGGCTTTTATTTTTCTATACAGTTCCGTGCACTGACGTAGTTTCAAGCAGGCTGGCTCTGAACGTGTGGTTGCCCCAATTGGAACAAGCGAATGTTCCCCAACACTTCTAATAATATCCCTCAACTTCGCTTTGCTTTTCACCTCTATTGTTCCACGCTGGATATTTATCTCGTCCACTCGAAACTCGCCAGGAGAACTGTCACTGCTCTTCAGAAAAGCGACGTAAGTTCGGTTCAAGTAAGCTTTCGAGTTAGTGCATAAACCCGGTACATATCCGAAGCCACTTACATTAACGTATTGGGGTAGCTTTGGACCCTTAAAGACACAGTGTAGTTTGAATTGAGCCTTGTAGTGTCTCCATGTAAGACGACGATTACCTTTTACTTTTTGCCCATCATGAGGGCTCTGTACGACAGTTCCATACACTACAAGTTTTGCCTTCTGTGCTCTCTTGCTGTCTGACAAGGGAGTCCAACCCTTTGGCGGCGAACAAGCAAAACTCGCACAAAAGATCTGGGAAAACGATATAACGCCCAAAAGGGCTACAAGCCCATTGTTCATCGTGTCGAACGAAAGCACAACTCTCACTGTCTCGGATCGCTAGTGAGCTAGTGACACATGGAAACTCTGGACTCTTGCGCGCGCGCTCGACTATCAACTAGACCCCTCGGAATCGAATGACATTTACGATTCTAGTGGGCGGTGCAAACATTACGGTTGTGCCTCCGTGGGGACTCCAATTGATTGTGTAAACATTATCCAACAAACTGTTTACCCAAGCAACTACTGGTATTAACTTGCAAATGACGCTCTCCTCATGTTGAACTGTTGATTCCAAATTAATTGTACAAATATTGATGGAATGAGCACGAGAGCGACGAGTTCTGCTCCAGTTCGGATAAGATTGTTTTCATGGGTAGATTTACAGCTCATTGCACGGAAACCCTGAGGTTTTGAAAACGTTATCTTCAGCTAATCTGAAGTATGGAGCAAGATATGTAATCCGATTAAGTACAGATGAGGTATTGTACCAGAAAATGAGCCTGCAAATTATGCTGTTGTTCGATCGTTTTGGTTAATCTGACATATGCACTTCAAGAGCACTAGAAACCCACAATACGATTGTTGAGAAATTTGTATTTGATATACAAGAAAGTGCTTTTAAATAAATACCAATGCGAGACGGACACACGCACGAACAAGATAAGTACACCTTCATGAAAAGAACTCACCTCGCTTTTAATATTACTCGGCTCGTGCTCGGACAGGCGGGATTCGTTACAATATCTATTAAACCTGCTGCAGATAAAACTTTCTAAAATCCTTCCACATGTCAACAAAGATAAGATTCTCCTGTTATGATTAAACATTCTCTACCTTCGAACTCTGACCTCAGTGTTTTTCATTTTGCGAAAAGTCAAGTTGCGAACACGGACACGAGTCCAGATTGCTCGTTGTCTCATCCAATACCATGCAAATAGATTTTATGTGAAAGCTTCTCTCCAGATTCCAATCCGCTTCAGTGGAAAAGCACTCTAATTAGGAATAACTTGAGTCCAATAGTTCAATAGCTTATACGCACTATTAAGAATCTGATTGGCTGATTTTAGGCGTTTTTTGTTGTGTCTACTTTGCAGATTAATTAAACAATTGAACGTTTGCAATTCAGTGACGTATTTTATATGCAAAGTTATTTTGTATTTTATTAAATCTACGTACACGGAAGGGCACATGATTATGATATAAAGTGATTGTGAAATAAAAGCACTTTTAGGAGGGCAATTTTCTCGCAGCATGGCACTCGTCTTTCTCCATCGCTCACATCAGGGTTGTTTCACCTGTCACTGTCAGTGATTATCTCAAATATGATCGCGATTTCACTGTCATCTCGGATCGTGGACTATCCATCATTTTTAAAATACACCTTGTAAGCATTGAAGCTGTATGCGGCATGCAACGCACCCAACGCCATTATTCTGTTGTCGGTAAGCGTGCTAAATTTTTTTGAAAGAGCAATAATTTCAGCTTTCGACAAGTTTTGAGAAGCTATTGCAAAAGATCTTATAATCGTAATTAATTTGCGGTCAGAAGGATAGCAATCATATTGAAAGGTGATGGGGCAATATTAAATCGCAGTATCACAGATATTATCTCAGCGCAGATAGATGTCCGTTTTCCGGCCTTCTATTTTGGCTGTGCATAAATCACACAAAGTCGGTCTCCTAGACCGAGACCACTTGCAGAACCTGACTGAAAACATCATCACCGATCACAGTAGACTCCACAGTACTGTCAGTAAATAAAATATTTCGCGTGTTATTGCATCATTGGTTAGAATTGGCACCCATGGCCAAGGGGTGGGGTGGACATGTAGTAGCGATCTTTTAGTTCGGCACTTGAGCATGAGGTGTATTATTTAGGTTTATGCCAACATAACGAACAGTTAGTGGCTGGGAAAACTGGATCAATTTAATATTACTAACGTTTTTAGGTTATATAAGGGTAGCTCTCGCTCTAACAACGATTTTAAAATGTGGACCAAGTTTTTCGGGTGATTACCACTCTCACTGAAGAAACTTGTTAAGAACGTAAAGCCTTATAATGTTATATTAAAATCACGTTTAACACTTTCAGTTCACATATGATATCAATTCAAGCAAGAGTTAGGTGTCAGAAGTAAATAGAAGGTTTCTCATCTCAGTCTGTTCTCAAGATGTGTGATGGGTGTGTGATGTTGCCACATGTTTTCCTTTGAGTTTGAGCTAGAAGTGTAAGAAAGTTTTACTGTTTTAACGCGGGGTTTTTGAAACCGTCAAGTATATATGCGCACGTAGGGATTATATATAGGGCCCACGTATATCTCTTCCCTCAGTACCCCCCTTCCCTCCCCCTCCCGAGTCCATGTTCAACTCAGCGCACAATCGGCGGCAGACGGACACATTGAAAAGCTGTTCAGTGTGTTGTTTTGGTAATATTTGATGGAACGTGCGACAAAGTTTTCTCGGCGCCACTGTCAAAACAAATGTTTAGATATGGCTAATGAATTACAGGTGCGTTAAACATTATCTGCGTTTGTGTGATAAGAAGCCAAAACCTGCCTTGCCTCAAGCAGAACCTGAGCTACTTTTGTCTGGCCCCGGCAACTCTCCAGTGTTCGGTTTCAGACATCGACGGTCAACATTTCTGCTTATCAACTGTCTATTAATTGTGCTCAAATGTTGCACTGGCAGATCAATCATGATATTTGCCAGATTTTTCTGGTAGCAGCTGAACAGAACATTACAAACACACGTGGTTGATGCTATGTTCTCCTCTTGTCCGTTGACAAAATTGAAACCGGTTTACAAGAAGTACGAGTGGTATAAAAAGTTACATTAATATTAACCATGCACTTTCTTGACGAATTTCCAACCCAAACGTTTGCCAAGTGTGTGAAAAGTTTATAATATAAAATCTTTAATTGCGCATAGTTTCTAAAATAAATAAGTAAGCAATACCACGTAAAGTCTAAAGACGTCCACATTTCCAGTTATTTTTAAAAATAAATGTTTTTTCCCAGCTAGCTCTAAGTCTAAATACATGTACAAAATGTTTGAATGCAGAGGAACGGACCACACAATGGAGAATAATTCAATAAACTGTGGCACTATTCATGGCCGGCAGAGCAGGCCAAGTACGGATTTTCGAAAATATTAATTCCTGGTCGACCAAAAAATGGATGTAAAAACACTGCCAAAATGCAGGAAATGGCGTTTCAGAGGGCGTCATTTATCAAAATTTCCCCGGGGGATTATGCCCCCGGAATCCCCTTAGTAGCTCGCACCTTTGGCGCTCGAGAAAGAGCAGTTTCTGGCCCCCCTAATATCCGCCACCTTCCGCCGGCCCTGCTATATGATGTCAGATTGAGCCGAGACCTCTTATATGAGCGTTCTAAAAAAACCTAAATATAAAATAATGGGTTTCTGTCAGTGGTTGGTGTACGGTGATTTTCAATTCTTCAGTCGTGTTCAGTTTTGAGAAATGAGCCGTAACGTCAAGGATTGTACTATTCAAGAATTTGTTATGAAAATACTAACGTAATGCATGCTTAATACTAATATTATAATAGTTATTTCCAACTCTTTTATACTTATAGGTTGGGCTATTATTTTGTTTTGCCAAAAGTGTTTTCAGCAGGTTTAATAATATCAAATATGTGCTGTTAAATTTAATGTTCTTAAAATAGGCACGACATGTTCAACACAATGTTGTGCGGCAAAAATATGTAAGGGACCGTTCATTATTTAT
>JAOBYG010140427.1:0-10735 GCA_025403545.1 Epizoanthus stellaris
AACAGCAGTCCGTACCGTAAGTTACGGACCTCAAATTGGCCAATCATAGCGTGCGAAATTACTCAGCCATATAATAAGGAATATCATTAGTAAGTCACCTCCGTTATCTTTATTTGGAGTGCACTCTTTTCTGTTACATCATGAGAAGAAGATCACTAGAATGTTATCTAACTCTAACTTTCTTTCTCACAGAGACCGAAGTAGAAACTTATTTACTCCATCCGATCCCTCACAGCGACAAAATTGACATTTAGTCGAAAACGTTTGGACTTGTTAACCTTTTATGATTTATCTATTTATTATTATTATTATCATTATTCTTCTCCTCATAACATTGCTAGAAATAAGTAAGACAATGAGAATAAAGGACCTAATCAGAAATATCGAATTCTTCAGCTCGATTGCAAAATTATCCTAACCTATATTGTATGGAGACGAGTAAGAATAATTTTGCAGCATACATATTATGTCAAAGAAAAACGTATTTGTCCAAACTGGCAAAAGTTTTATAAGTTCAATACAAGTAACATTTTCACTGTATGACTTTTTCTTACCTGATATCTTTTTCCTGATTCCGATAGGGGAATGATAAATCCCTTCAGAATTAAAGAAGTTCAGTGCTCCCATCAATTGAATAAATCAAAACTCGTAATCCGGTGAAGAATTATGGCGCATTTTCTTTACTACATGTAGTTTCGCTCCTGTAGACGTTCAGTATTTATATTTCACAATTGGAGTCTGACAACGGCCGGTTTGAACAACTGGTTTGCAAGTTCTCCGTTGAAAAACACAAAAGCCAAATCATTATTGAAGCCGAACGTGACACGACATTTGGAATATGCGTGAAAGGCAAACACCGTTCTGATATTATAAATGTAGTCACGGGGAAACCTCTTATAAATGACGTAGTCTATGCAAAAGATACAAAGTATTAAAATGCGGACTAGCGAATGAAAATATACCCTTGTGTAAAGCTTTTTCGGCTATGTAGTCAGTTTAAAAAAATAAAACCGGCTCTTGAGATGAACATGACACAAAATTAGGAATGTGCATGAAGGCCAAACACCATTTTGATATTATTAGCATCACGGGAAAAACCCTATTTATCAATGAGGTCATATCTCTGAAAAAGGTACAAGCTAAATGCGGATACAGAAAACCATTGTATTGACCAACAAAAGTACTACAAATAAAGAAAGCTCGTAAGCTTCTGTAAAAACAAGACAAAAAATTCAGTTTGAAATACACAATTCATTAATACAAAATCCAGATCTTAAGCCGAACATGACACGAAGTTTGTAATCTGCGTGACAAAACAATAACCAAAATAAAACTGCCGTGTCCACATTTTAGGGAAGCTAAACAAGAATGGCGGAAAGATATTACAATAGCAAAATATCTCGGCTTTTAAAGCAATGATAGCATAAACTTAAATTGGATACCGTGAAATCTGCATCTAAACTTCAAGCTAACAAAGCCTTGACCATGCCTCATGTCTCTTTCTATTAGAAATGTCTTCTTATAAAAAGTGATGTAATTATTACGTAATACTAGACTAATCTTGTAACAAGGAAATGACTGGATCAAAAACATTGGAGTAAAATATCTCGTCTTTCAAACCACATTTACCAAATGTGCTCGATTCAAACCTATTCTTTTTCAAACATCTCAACTTATGCCAATTCTCAGCCTTGTCACTTGGCCCCTTATATGTCCACAATTATTTTGTTAACTTAATGATCTTATGATTATTATGATATTGTTGAAGGAATAAGGGCTATAGTCAGAGAGCAGGAAAGCATGTTTACCCGGCCATTTTCTTCATTATAGAAGGTGATATTACTAGAAGAAGCCCATACTAACCTATTTTCGATGGTTCTGCAACGAATGGCGATATCAAAATTAATCTATCTTGTTGCTATGATAACATTTCTGACGTCATCGTTGCCATAGCAACGAAATAGAATATTATTTTGTCCACCATTCAATTGCGCGTATGCACTTTAGTTAGAAATCCGAAAACTGTGACAGCCTATCTGCTACACATGCCGAGAAATTAAGAGTGTCTACCTTAGAAACCAGGAAAAATTGAAAAATCTCAAAACATGGGGGTCAGCCGATTTCCTTCATATTTCTGTTGTTGGTTACCCTTACACAACTAATGATCACGGTAACATTCATTTCTTAATTGCCTTAAGTGCTTTTGGAATAAGACCATCCCCCCCCCACCCGAACGACCCGCCTGGGACAACAAAAAATAGGACTTTTTTCCAACTTTAGCAGCTGATATCTCTAAAGTTGTTACCACAACAGATACAGTTTCTGGACACATTATAATATTACCCCTGCCTATTTAAATGCATACTAGAATAAATGTTTGAGATGCCTCTTCTAAGATTTATACTGGATGTAACAATGTACGGTTCGCGACATTGTCAAACATGATAAAATTACACTTTCGTAATGTACATGTCAGCTTTGGACTTCTTCAGCGAATACAACGGAGCCATGTATTTTTTTCTACTGTCAAGCACTTCTCTGTTGATGTCTTTTTAACTATATCAGAGTGTTTATACAACTACTGACAGCAGTTCTGATGATAAATATACCAGCTACTGCTGGTGATTTGTGTATGGAGCGACGGTTATTCATCGCAAAGTGATCCACGCCCTACTGCAAACACAACGTCACGCAACATAAAAGCGACGTCGAAAGCTGGCTGCTAATTGATCCTTCCAAGGCAAGATATTCCACGTTCATCACTAGAAATAGTAATATTTCCTTGTATTTCGACTCTAGCTATAGCTCGTAGGCGGTAGCAAACTCCTAAAACAGCACACAGAAGGCCAACATCACGCTGGGTTAATTACAACACAAATAAAATCTGCAGTATGTCCACTCACTTCTACGATCACGAGAAGTATGTTTCCGTTCGCAGATCAGATTCATTATCACCAATCCCATGGAACTAAATTGAATCACCTGCGAGAATTATAAGGTGAAGAATTTATGGCCAAGTCATTGCAAAATGGATTGTAAACAGTGACTACCATATTTTATCACATGCAAACAAGCTGAGTAACCTGACAAGGACGTTGAACCATTCAGATAGTGGCATGGGACTGAGCTTATTTGCCGTCGTGTCAGACAGAGCTGAATAACTTTGGCGCATGCGCCGAGTGTCTGCCGTGTGAATCACGGGCATGTACGGCAGGCTATTCAAACATTAGGGATTTCGAGCAGAAACCAAAATAAAAACAAAGATCAATTTGTTAAGCCGGTTTATGATTCGTTAAGGACTTTTTCAACTTTTCGTTTAAGAACAACACTTGTGCTACAAATTTGGGAAGGATACTTTTTTTTTAGAAATATACTTTTTTTAAAACGCCTTCAAAGTGCGCGGGTCATCAATCACAGCCAGGACCCTGTGGCGGCAATGATGGTATGTCCAAGAACAGAAACAGTTGTTATATTTGTAATGGTTGTTTAGGGAACCAAAATGCCCAGAGGATACTTCAAGGATGAAGAACCAAAACCCACATGCAAAAATGCAGAAAAAGCTCGCAGCACAAGCACCAATAATACATACAACTACCCAGTGCTTGTGCTCTATGGATTGCGGTGATTTGTTTTGAGAAATACTTGCTACAGAATGGCCGCTCTTTCAGTCCCTTATTGATTACTCCAGTACATTGCACAAGGTCCCAATTCCAACAAGGCAAAAGAAACCGGACTACTGCCCAGGTCGCCGGTGGTGTTGCCAATGTTGATCACAGCTTTCGTAACACCACATAAAAAAGGGTCACATGGTACATATCAAGTTTCATACTCAATCTGCAGGCAACATTGTTTCGTCCTATGAGGACTCATCAGTGCAGCTCAGAGGTTTGAGACTGAACCTTAGCTATGAAACAACCTTAGCTATGAAACAAGCAAGCATATTAATTTTATACATATTCTAAATACTATATAACTATGAAAACACTCTGCCTCACAATTATAGAGTTTGTTATATATGTATACTTAATTTTGTTCGATTTAATAAACCTTGTTTCCTTTAATATTTTATTATATAATGATTAATCCAATAAGTTGTAATGTTTCTTTCAATGACAATATATGAACAGTAACACTGTGCCTACATTTTTTTTTCATTTTTGGAGTTGTATAGCAAATTTGAAGAATAAAAAAGAAAATGAATTTAAATTTCCCTTATACATTAACTAATAAAATAGTTACAGGTGCTTTTGTATCCTACAGAGTAACTATATAGATAACATAACATACAACCTGGGCCATACTACAGCCCAAATCTTGACCTCTGCCCACCCAGCACAAAAGTATGTTGCTCAATATTTTGCTGTTCTGAAAACTAAATTTAGTAATATAGCCTAAAATAATGAACACACAGAGCTTATTTTAAAATAGTACTAACTGTACTTTTATTGGAATTGTTGTAATCTTAACATAATAAGTTATTGCAAACTAAGATGAAACTGAAAGCAGATGAAATTTCAATATAGTCCCACAAGATAGCAGGGCTCAAAACAGGGGCCTACCAGCTGTCAATGGCAATTATGGTCATGAGCAAGCCAAATTGCAATAATAACTTGCAAAAATTATTTTGATTGTATATGTAAGTGGCAGGTGAGTTTGTACAGTACAAGCTGTAACAGTGTTAAGCCCCATGGGGGGCATAGGTACTACTACTAGGTAGGGGTTTGACAATGAAAATCTGCCCGTGGTGCGGAATTTGATCATCTTGACCAACTCAATGGGTGGGGCAGTTGAAAAAAAAATTGTCTGAGTTCAACTTATGCTGCCTATATATGACCCCGCTCAGGTTTACCATTCACGGGTGCATCATAAGAGAAAGAAAGAAAACACTTATTTTGAACATTGGTGATGCTGTGGTCAATTGTGTGCAAAAATAAGAAATCTGTAGATCGATTGCAATATTCTCCCAACATATATATACAAATGTATGGAGACCGTGTCGAAACAATGCAATTCTATGACTTTTACTTACCTCGGAAATATATTTCCTGATTCTGATTTGGTTATGATATCTCAGTGCTCCAATCGAATGAATCAGCCAGACTTTATACTGGTGAAAGCCAAGTTCAGCAGTGGAATCCGAATAACGCCTGTTTCACCTCAACTGATAACTCAAGCATGGCGCAAGTTATTCAGATTTCAGTTCATTGACATTGCACGCAGCACAAGAAGACTCATGGATCGTATTCAATTCAATTTCATTCCTGTAGTCCCTCAAATCGCCTTTTCGAATAAGTGTTTGTGAGATCTCCATGGAAGAAAATCGACCAAAATACATGTATTCGACATATAAAATGACTGAAACTTTGCTGTAGGGCCAAGGGCAGTTTATAACATGCCCGATAACGTAATGCAATTAGAACAACAACAACAACCACTTTCAATATGTTTGGCGACACCACTGAAAAGTATAAAACACTATTCGAATGTCCTTCGTCGGTTTAAGAGGTTTATACGTCTCATACACTGCCCTAAGAAACACTTGGCAGCTTTCATCGACCCGCTGAGCTGGAAACATCGTCAATCCAGTGCAAATAACCCGAATAAGTAAGTGAGCATATAGCATATACACGTGATCGTGACAAACTAAATCGACCACACGCTGTGAACTGGGGAAATCCCCAGATCGATTAAATATATTATAAAATATTCGACAAGATCGTTCAAAATGTTAGGCAAGTTTCTCCAATGTGTTGCGAATTGTTTTCATTAAACATCACTTTTAGTGTACAGGCTGTTTGGCATTGCCTATACGGAGGATATGGAGACTCAAGATTCTTATGTTCAGCTAGAATTAAACACCGACACATGTTTTCTTGCATGTCAGTGAACGGATAATGACATAGAAAATTAGCAGCGTCTGCAAGTCTGCGATTTATATCAAAATAAATGGCGCTACAAAGCCAGGAATCACGGAACTTTCCACTGAAATATCTTGGTTTCAGAAAGACATATCAAAATTTCTGTCCGTTCAAACCTAATATTTTTTAACCATCTAAATTTTGGCCAAATGTTGGCCTTCCGTGTTGGCCCCTTCTATAAGAACAAATTCTTGTTAACACGGTGGAATTATTACGTAATACAACACTAATCTTGTAATGGGAATGACTGAAACAAAAACATTGCACTAGAATATCACAGTTTCCAAAATACATATAAAAAATGTCTTCCGTTCAAACATCTAAAGTTTGGCCATATCTCGGCCTTCTCGGTTTCTCCTTTCTATGAGAACAATTATTTTGTTGAATTGTTTTGTCGAATTATTTCGTTATCTATTTTTTCACTAACCAAGTATTTATTTATTTATTTATTTAACTAGTAAGGGAGGCCTGGTTAGCCAAAATTGAACAAAAGTGCTTATTTCTTATTTCACGATTTGTTTTACTATTTCAGTTATCCTGCGCTGATTTTCTAGATAAGGTTTAAACTGGTACAACGGTAATGAAATACAGATAATATGTGTCACATCGTGCGAACAGGAGAGGTTGCATACTGATCCTCAGTTGGTGCCTCTGCCTTACGCATTCTAAACCGGCGACACTTCTAGCCACAAGTTATGTCGCCAGGTTTCCCTGTACTACAATGTACTTTTGAGTATATTATCACTGTATTTGTGTAACAGGCACTTTTAAGTTACCATCAGTCGTCGGACTGTTTTTTTAGCGGCTGATAAATTCCAAAGCAGTTTCACACACGCCCAATTAATGAGACACGTCCAATGATTTGAAAGTAATTACAAGTTGTTCTTAAAGCATTACTTCCAGCACAAGTTAGTTGCTTTCCAAGCACACGTTTTGCAGTCCGTCACATTCATTACGCCATCTGCTTTGAAGGCTACGTTAGCAGTTCTGATCTGGAGAAACAAACGTATGTTCAATTTTAACCAACAGTGACATGTTGCTTGCATCGGAGTCGTTAAAATGCTCGTCCTTTACTGCCGAAAATGCCCGTATCTCGACATCATGCGATTCAGACAGGACGTCATCTAGTTTTGGTATTATTGATATTTGCCGAGACAGACATAAGTTTGACAAAAAGATTTCGTGGGCTTATTCATTGTTACCCCTTCCCGTGGATTGGGGGTGGGGGGGATCGAGGGTAATAGAGATGGGGCTTATTCAAAAATAGTGACAGCTAAAACAAGTAAAGCAGCTGCAGGTAAGCTCCAGGCGAACTTGTTCTTGGGTTTTAAAAGCTGGATCGTCCTATGTGGAGATCGCAACCAGCGTACTTTATAAAATACAACAAAAAATACTGCTGTTGTTGACAGCTGTTGTTGTTGTTGTTGACAGCTAAAAACCGAAATGTCAGCTTTAATAAATAACAACAAGTTGCGGATTTTGGTGATAAATAGTCTCTTTGAAAAATTGAAATAACAGAAGAATATAACAATTAATAAGCTACTGCTGACCCCGGGTACTGATCTAAGTCGCCCTTGATCGTGTTCTTCTTTGGATGGGGAGAGGGGCTAGCTTAATAGAGAGGGGGGTCTTACTAGAAACTTGGAACGCTGAAGGGGGCATTAGAGGAGGGCTTAATAAAAAAGTACTTCAGTTGGCCTTGCCGTATATGGCAGCAGCCAAGTAAATAGAAAACATATTATCATATCACCCTCACATTGGTGCAATACATTCTCACGTGCAGAGGTAATGGCTAAATACCTCTTATTAGCCAAGTGCGAGGTCCATACCATAAGTTACGGACCAAGTTTTTTTCCATTCTTAAGGCCCAAGCACGAAGCATGCGGGCCATGAGGGAAAAAACGAGGATCCGTAACTTATGGTACGGACTGGGCAACGAGGCTAATAAGATGTTTATTATATGGCTTTTCTAGCTTTTTCAAAACAAAACAAGCTTTATGACACTTGCTTGGCCAACAGCAGTCCGTACCGTAAGTTACGGACCTCAAATCGGCCAATCATCGCGCGCGAAATTCCTCAGCCATATAATAATAAACAATATAGAGCCAATGAGTCACGCAGTACGGATATCATGTCCAACAAGTGTGAGTGCAATAATTGTTTTATTAAATACCAAGACTTTTTTGACTTATTAAATTTCGTGTAAACGAAGCCAAATTTAAATTTTCTTCCGTTTTCACAAAGAGCTGTTTTGTTTACAAAAAACGGCTGTTTTCCATATAAGGTTTAACTGATGGCTCTGAACTGATATCCATCAGTTGTGGAACCAATAAAAAAACTAGAAATTCAATAACTAGTTTAATGCCAACCGTTGGTGTCTTACTGCATTTCACATTATGTAGTTTTTGGCATGAAATTAAGGAGTAATCAGAAGAAAGCATTCCCTAAGTAGTATGTATGAGCCATTGTAATTTGATGTCCTAGAATTCATAGTAAAATTCTTTCTCGCAATAATTACTGACTCAAAACTGCTCCTACGAAGTCAATGAACATACATTAGAACTTATTCACAATGCTAGTTTCGCATTGTACCACGGGTAGACCGAGAGGGCTAACGGCAACTTTGGCTGATAATTTGAAATTGTAATTTGGTTCGAGCGACACAAGTTTGCCACCTAAATAGACTGTATCTAACTATTCGTAATACACTGCGAACTAAGAGCTGAGAGTATGGTGTTTTGTGATAACCTTGGCTCAGTAGGTAAGATGTCTAACTGCCAACCAATCAACTCCCTGCCACTGCCGAGAATTGAATTTGTGCCACTTTATTTCGTTGATGGACAGGGACCTTAAGCCGTTGTCTAACTTCTCTACGTTCTGTTGCGAGACTTTAAATTACCCAAACACTTCTCGATAAGAGTAGGCTAATACCTATGGCTCAGACTACTGCCTCCTCTCCTGCAAAGGACCTGTTGTATGGGCCTTTATATGCATTGTGACCTAGTACATCAATCAGTTCTTATGTTGCGTGACTACTGAAACATTGCATTGTGGTATATTTTGTAGTTACCGAAAAAGAAAAATTATGATCGATGTAATACGTCATAATGCATAAGGTCTATTGGGGAAACCTGTGACAGTTCCCCTTTCTCTTCGGGAAAGAAGCGGAAGAAAACTTTGACTTTGTCTGCGAAATTGGTGCTGGACAGATTCATATCCTCATCCTCAATTGATGCCCTCACTGACTTTGGCTGGACTACACTTGAATCAAGACATACTGTGCACCACTGCATATATATGTATAAAGTAGTCAATAGCCTTACTGATAGTGACACTGATTTGATTTTTGGATATAACGTTCACAACTGCAATACGAGAGAAAAAGAAGAATTCCATACTGTAAAGGTTACTTCATCAAGAGCATTGTTGCGTAATAGTTTGACAAATGATTGGAACAATCTACCAGAACAATTGCGGACAGTGCTTTCAAACGGCAGCTAATGAATGTTACATTTTAATCTTATGATTTTTATTGTATTTTTAGCCCTTTTTTAGAAAGGAATTTGTAGCGTTTTTCCCTTTGTTCATTTACTGTATTTTAGGTGTTGTATTAACATTTTCGCTAGGATGATGCAGGCCAACTGTATAAAGATATTTATTATTATTATTATTATTATTATTTATTATTAGTATTATTTATTATTATTATTAGTATTATTATTATTATTATTATTATTATTATTATTATTATTATCATCATCATCATTATTATTATAATTATTATTATAATCATTATATTTACCACGATTGTAGTTCAGCATATATGTAGATGGTATTTTTAAAATTATTTTTCTTTCTTCTCCAGACTGACTTACATCTTCACTGTAACGATTGGGACAGAGCTTTCGAAAGTGGTACATGGGAGCCCGAGGACATTGCAGACAAGATGCCACAATTCTTGTATCTTACCAGAAGGGTACAAAAACATCTAGCACAAGCCTATGGTGAAGCCTATTAGAACTGAAATTATAAGCTATATTTTTACTTTTTAGAATGAACACAGTCGATCAGTACATCACATTTGATATATCTAGATACTTACATTTGTTATGAAAGGCGTGTCTACTGTGTATGGATACATTGGCCTAGTTACTGAACATAGAAAGATAAAACATTCTTTGATGATAATGCTGATGATTGTTAGTAACCAATTTCATAGTCAAATGTGTATGTTTTTCATGGTTATTCAGTAGACAAATACGTCAGAATGCAGTACCTCCGGGCAATACCAATCCACACCCCCAAAATAACTGTATAGCCTAATGCAACATCTTCGTTTAGGAATTTATTAAATTGGATAAATACTAAATTACTAACAGTTCAAATAGTACCTAAATGCCCTTCGAACTGATAAAAAAATGTGAAATTTCTAAAATTGAAATAACTCGAAGTTAGGTTATGTTAGAAAATAATACACCACACTCGTATGTAGGAACAGCATTTTCCCATTTTTACTACAGATCATGAATTCTAACTATGGACGTATTCAGAATGCAAACGTGTTCTCGTTCCAGACTCCTGAGGGACCAAAATGTAATTTTGTCCCTTTACTTCAACAAACTGTTCCCACTTTGCCCTCATAGTGAACTTGAAAAGAGCACACATTTACATTTCTAAAAAAAATGTTACACTGCCATATGTTGCCTCATCAATTCCAAATTTTGCTCTTCAGTCAATGAATGTGTTCACACTAGAGCTCCAAGTTAGACTTAAGTCAGACTTGAGATTTCTTGCGTGTGTGACCGGGAATCGAGAGA
>JAOBYG010140538.1:0-10733 GCA_025403545.1 Epizoanthus stellaris
CCGAACCGAAATATTGGGCAAAATAAAAATCACATTTCAAGCCGTCCGATCAGCCTTGCATTTCTCAAGTTTTATATCAGAGTCATTAAAGTATAAGATAAATTATTAAATAGTATTAACTCATTTCTTTATTTTACTCATTTCATTGAACCGAGAACAAGTACAATAATTCGTTGGTGTTTTCTTCCCAACAAATGTCAAATAGCTTCAACTTGACACTTTGAATCTTGTATCTTACAAGTTCAATACCGGGATGATAAAGTTGAACCGAAATCGGTCGTCAGATCTGAATTCGACCGAGTTTCTTTATTCATTATTCCGGCACCCACCAAAGGCAGAGATAACAAACACGATTCATCTTAAATTATTTGATACTTCAGAATCAGTTTCAACGATGACAGTTTCAACAGCTTATTGAAATAAGTTTTGATAGTAACATATTAAAACTTATAGAACTGGAAATATGGTTCTAAACGTGCGGAAAAGTGATTCTTTATTCCGAATTTGATGAATTTGTCTCGATGACTTAATTCATAGCTACTTACCGCATGCAAACAGTTATTTTAGATTCTACATCAGCATTAGTGTCCCTATAAGACATAGCGGAAAACCCCAAGGCTGTTGTTTTCATTATTTTTTCATTAACTGGTAGTGAAATGTCAAAACTGACAAGCGTTTACTTCCCGTTACCTTTGACGTACAAAACTTGTGACAAAACCATATCAAGTTATTGTAAAGCCACTCGGAGATATTTACAGAAATGTTAGTTTTTCTACTGATCCGGCAAAATATCAGGTCTCCCAAAGTAGAGGGCCTTATTTCTCTGAAATGTATTCATGAATGTTTCCCTCGTATTTGATAATTTGTTCTTAGCCACCAGAAGAGCTCAGTGTAGGCAAAATATTGAGCTTAACATAATATGGAAAGCCAGCAAAGGTTTTTCCGCTCTGTCGGTTAAGACAAATTACAAATTACAAACGGCAAACGTGAACTTGAAAGTTTTGCTGTTGTTTTCTACGAAGTATAAATAACTCTGGTTATGAAAATAAGGAAAAAATATCTCACGTAAACAACCAACGCGAAAATGCCTACCTTCGCGTAGAAACGGCGAACGGCAAACGTGGGAAAATGTGATCACGTGGTCATATTTGACGTTCGCGTGTCACGTATACGTGGTGCTAAATCTCTCTAATAGCTTTGAAAATCGGGAAATATTCGCAAGTGTACTTTTTAGTGTGACAACCAAGATATTAGGCTAATAAGAACAACGGTTTTCAAAATATTCGATAGCTTTCGATTGCCCATGTATGTCCTCAAGATATGGCTTTTTCGGGACGACGAGTGCTTTTAGCCCCGTTAATTTCGGTTGCCTCAGAATTGGCCTTTTGTGGTGTCACTATAGGGATGTGTATCGGATAGGAAAACTGTACATTTACCTCGATAGCAGCGCAGTTGAGGTATGTCCTAACAACGTGGCTGTTTGCAATACAGTAAACACACACACGCTTTGATTACTAATTAAGGAATGCGTGAAACACTTGAGACTTAAGGAAATATGTCCATAAAAGTTGGCTTTCTTGACAGTCGATTGTGGAGCATTGAAAATGTTGACTTTTCTGACCGAAATGAAAGTGCAGACTCTATAGACCCTGGAAGAGGAAATTGTTTGTACTTATCCACCCTTGCGGTATTCATTGCAAGGATCGACCATTTATTCCTCTGAGAGACGAATCAGGACGAGGTGGGGGGTGATTGCTAAGTACCTTTGAAGACAACCAAACTCATGATCAGTCGCAGGGCAAAAATAGAGAACTAGGGAAAGTACTGGAGTTGCTAGAACATTCAATAACTGTTGATTGTTGTTCTGTGGAAAATGTGTTTTTTGTGCAGTCTGAGAAATACAACAAAACTAGACTGCTTAGCCTGCAAAGCAGCCCCTTCCTTCGCAGAAATTATCCGAAAATCGGGCAGTCCGAGCGCGGAGTTTTGGCGCGCGGTCGTCGTGAAATGCGAGATTGGGGAGAGAAAGAAGTGGCGCGGCCGGGGAAAAAGGGAATGGGGAGAGATCGCGCAACTTCTTTCTCTCCCCAACTTCCCACTTCACGACTGCGCGCCAAAACTCGGTCGGATGACATGGCGGAAAAACCCCAAGGCTGCTTTTGTCATTATTATTCTCATTAACCGGCAATGGTACGTCAAAATTGTAAGTGTTTTACTTCTGTTACCGTTGTACAAAACTCGTGACAGAATATTATCGAATTATGATAAAGCCACTCAGAGATATTTACGAAAATGTTAGTTTTCTGCTGATCAAAATATCACCTCGCCCAAAGTACAGGGCCTTATATCTCTGAAACGGGGTCACAAAATTGTTCTTGTATCTAATATTTTGTTCCTAGCCACCAGAAGAGCCTGTATGCAAAATATTGAGCTTAACAACCCATAGATCCTTAATATGGAAGGGCAGCAAGGTTTTTCCTCCCTGTCCGCTCGGACTGCCCGATTTTCGGATTTCTGACGAAGGAAGGGGCTGTTTTGCTGTCAATAGACTGCTAGACGTCTTGCTTGTTTCCCGGCAGAATAAGAAAAGAAACGGGAAAGGAGGCGAGCAGCGAAGGCGCGGCGGGGCCATTCTTCTCGAAACCCTAATATTTGTTTTTCTCGGCCCTAAAACAGCAAAACAAGGCCAACATTTTACGACCAAAATGTTCGTGAATTTTGCCTTTCCAAGACTTTGGCCCTTAAAACAACAAATAGCTATTAGCTTGCAGCTGTTTTATTATCAAAATAATACAATACTGAATAAAAAAATTAATTTAATAAATATAAATATTCATAGTGTTGCTGTACAAATTATAATACCTTGATCGACTTTTTCTATTACTTACTTCTTAACGTTTTGTTAACAGTTTATGTTTAAAATCTCCGGTTATAGTACCAACCGGCTTTTGATAATATTCCTCTTCTCGCAGCAAGCTATTTACGTGTTCGCCTGCTAAATATAATCCATCGCTTTTTCCCAGTTTCTGTTCATTATAAATCACTGCTTATACAGTGGTTTGAATTTCGCTGTTCTCCACTCTTTACTGTTATATTTTAGTTTCCTTTCGCTCACGAGGAGACGACGTCGAGAGACGCCACGTGCTCTTGTGCTTTCAGTCTCAACGCAGCGATACTCGAAGTGTTACGGACTTGTACTCCCTCGGCCGGGGCGGGTTTCTCCTCGTGTTCGTCTGTCGACGCAGTTGAATCAGACCGCGGCGAGATGCTATTGTGGCTAGGAGTTGCTCCCATTGTAGTTGGCGTCGTTGGTAGAGAAAATGGCGAATACTGCCAAGCGGCAACCTGCTGCTGTGCGCATGACCAGAAGTCGGTGTTGTAATACTCCAGGGGGTATATGGCGTAAGGGTTGCAACCACTGTAGTAGCGCGCAAGGTGTGTTGGGTAGCCTAGTCCCAGGAGTGGAGGAAGATCACCGTGACGACGTTTACGCTGTTGTTTGCGCCACTTTGCTCGCCTGTTCTGAAACCAAATCTACGGAGGAAAATAGTTTCTAAATTATTCCGAAGCCAAATGCCATACAACATGCAATAATAACGACCACCGAGGATGTAATACATAATAAGACCTAATAACTAAGTAAAATGGACCATTGTAGCAGGCTATTTTACAATGAACCAGAAATTAAACCAATTTCGTCTCCTTCCATTTGTCATAGATACAATTCTTGTTCATTCTAGCAATGTGGTGTTGGTGTTATCTAGTTTGATAAGCAAATGTTTTTAAAATTGTTATATATCGAGTTCATTTATCAACTTTAATTGGATTTGAGTCCTGAGAGCGCCTTTTAAAACCGAGTGCGATGTCATAACTTCTCAACACATGGGCAAAAAGCGGCTAAGCGGTGTGATAATTCAAATGAATTCAAAGATCTTCATGGCTATTATTAACTCTTTAAATTCGGATAATGTCTTTCAAACCAGAGGGATATATCATAACTTCTCAACACGTGGGAAAAACACAAAGTGTGATCATTCAATGAAATATCTTGATGAATATTATTAATGACCCTTTGAGTCCTAAGAATGCCTTTCAAAACTGAGGGAGATGTCATAACTTCTCAACACATGGACAAAACACAAAGTCTGACCACTCATATGAAAGCTTTTGATGAGTACTATTAACCCTTTGTGGGGGGGGAGTGGGGGTCCCGAAAATGTTTGAAAGCTTGAGAGGGGGGTCTCTAAAAAATTTAGCTTCGCACTCAGGGGGGAGGGGGGTCTTGACATTTTGTCAATAATTTCTGTTAAGCTAGTTCCTTCTTACAATTTAATAAAATATATAAAGTTTATAACTGACAATTTTCGCACTCCATACTGCTCCTTATAACATGTTACATGAGATATTTAAATGAAGTATGTAGATATTTGTTTGTTTAGTAGAATATGTCAACATATAAAGCTTCAAAGAGAGTGGGAGAGTGGTCGGCTTAACCTTAATAAGTGAAACACTGACAGTTTAAATTATTAAATATTTAATATTATTATATAATAATTTTAATATTATTATTATTATTATTATTATTATTATTACTATTATTATATTAAAGTTTCTTTTCAAAAATTTTTTTCAAATCATTCTGTATTTATAAACGTTTTTCTTCCAATAATACATGTTCTATCTTGAAGGTTATAGGTAATGTTATTTGAAACTTTCTCCAACTAAAAGGGATTTTGGAGGGGGGGGTCTAAAAAAAGTGGTGGTTCACAAGGGGGTCTCCAATTTTTTCGGTATATATTAAGGGGGGTCCTGAAATATTTTGGTGCATAAACAATTTTTTCCTCCACACCCCCCTGCCATATTTAATGACCGGTCCCTTAGGGAACTATTCAAATCTACTGTACTTGCTTGGGCCCCAACAATACAAATTGAGGTTATAGTCTCTTTAATAATCCCCTCCCTCCCTCACACACACACACACACACACACACACACACACACACACAGACCCAAAGGCTCATACATCCCCCCCCCCTTCCAAAAACAGTTGGTACCAAGCAAGTACAGTAGTTTTGAAAAGTTCCCTTCCTTGGAGGTCTTTCTTGCTGTTACGAAACGTGATCTTTGACGGGGGAACATGTCTTTGTTACAGGTCACTGACATGGCCCTTCATTTGTGCCGACCTTAAGACTAAAATTCCTAGCAACCCACCTGTACTTGTGATTCTGAAAGGCCCGTGTTCTTGGATAGTTCTGATCTGCCCGCCACATCAGGATAATGGTTAATCATAAACATTCTCTCCAGTTGGTAGATTTGCGCCTTGTCAAACGTTGCGCGGTACCTTCGGTTTTCGTTGTCGGAAGATTTTCTTGATTTCCGTACTCGCTGACGATCGAACTTCGTTGTTTTTAATAATGGCTTTTCCTTGGACTCTGTAAGCGATTGCAAAATAATAGATTGTGTTAGTAAAATGGTTTCTCCATTACTAGGTTGCAAGCGACCACTTCATTTTTCAGGTTTTAAGAAACTCGATTTTAATAGCATTGTTCTTTTACAAAATGGGTAATGATGTGAGCCCTGAGCATTTTCTTAGTTTTGTTAAAAACGTTATTTGCCCCCTGATTATCGTCCCTCGGAAGAAATGACATTTTTTTACAAGGAATAACTCCCGATTATACATTTTTAATTGCCTGTAAAGCTAGCTCTCTACACGGGCTGTTATCGTAGTAGAAGCTGTTCTCAAAATATTTTAGTCCTAGTAGTAAAAGATACAGGGCTTAAATAATACCTCTGGTTTCCGATAAAGTATTTTTGCCCCTGCTTTTAGTTTAAGCAATTCAGCACTGTTGAACTTTTTGTATCATAGAACAATTATTTTTCTAAGTAATAATCAATAACTGTGGAGCACAAAGAACCTCACTATTAGGAGCAATTATCACCACTAAATTAAGTGTTAACAATAGATAGTGTGTTCTACCCCCTGTTCCCATTTCTGCTGTTAAAGAGTGCATTATTTTAAATCACGACAGATCCCCAGGGACTATGCTAAAAGCGTCAACTGGCCCTCCCATTTAATGAGCGTAAAAGGTTGGTCCATTTTTGCTCTGTGTGTGAGTATTATTGTGTACATCATCAATAAACAAGCTAACTATGAAAGGAGGGCAATTGTCACATCCACCCTTTGTCACTGAATGAGAGGGTGGTCTGCCAATAACCACCGATTTTATTCAATTCAATATTGTTCATGAAGAATTGAGTCGCTCATTGTAATGCCAAGAACATTAAGAACATGTTTTTGGAGGATACTATCAAATATTTACTCCCACGTTTTGTAAAAAAATAGTTTTATTAAAATGGTACAAGATGCTTTTGTAAATAGGCAATGAAATATTGCTGTCACAAACTCATTCCATTCCGAACCTACCATTTTTCTAAATATCTAGATCAATACAACATCAGATTTTCCTGGCGTCTCGCTCACTGTTTCGTTTCATTGTCGTTTCAGTTCAAATGTTAAAGATGTGCATTAACTTTCTAGCGTCAGTTTGAACTGTCCAATTGCTGTGCTTGATATTTACTTTCCAATCAGTGTTATGTACTGCACAATATATTTTGGCTTTTTCTCCTTTTTGATTAATTCACTACAACACAATTTATCTCTCAGACCAAAAAAACAAAATTCTAGCCCTGAAAATCGTTTCGTTAGCCTTTTAGGGTCTACCGGCAAA
The DNA here is from genome assembly GCA_025403545.1 of Epizoanthus stellaris. Lineage (NCBI taxonomy): Eukaryota > Metazoa > Cnidaria > Anthozoa > Zoantharia > Epizoanthidae > Epizoanthus > Epizoanthus stellaris. The sequence goes on from JAOBYG010140538.1 coordinate 6,729, forward strand.
CATTTCGCTCTAGAGCTCCTAACTGTTCTCAGTGAGTGGATCCTATATCCGTGCCTGGCATGCAAGGTATTTCTGTGAAACGACTGCTCAAGCCCAGCTACTTTAATATAATGTTATGATGTTATTTTTATTGTCACTTGTGAAAACGTAGGTCGTGCGAGCCTTGCTTGGGTTGAAAATATAGCTAAAAACGGAAACAAGTACCGAATTGTAGTGATTTGTTGAAAGGGCTCTAGACTTTATAATATATACTTGTTGGATATGAGATTATTTATTGCTTTCTCAAATAACATCTAAAAAATAACATTATTAGAATTACGCACGCCGCGGATGCACTGACAAAATATAGGAGTTGCATCGGGTTGAAATCAGTATTCGATCGTTGATCGGGTATAACAAACATAATGAAAACCTTGTAAGATTATATACAGTCCGACGATGTGTGCAAGACTTAAACTAACGGGAAAGCTATCGAAAAATTGACTCACCTTCTTTTAATATTTCCTCTTCTTTTTCTTGCAGTTTATCCCGATGGGGGACCTCTGGTTTTGCCACAATTTGTCTTTCTAATCCTAGCAAGTTGGAAATTGAGAATCCCGGAGTAACCATTTCTGTTTCTTGCGACATTCTCAACTGTTCTTGTCTTTGAAGAGTTGGTGGTAGTAAATGAAAAGGCAGAAACGTTCTTCAAAGCGCTTACAACCCTCAGACTGGAGCGACTAGCAAAAAATGAGTCGTTGTTTTATACCCTCCATGCTCACCAATATCGTCATTGCTATGAAACGTCCTTTACGAAAATTGAATCAATTAACAGCAAATTCGAAGATGCTTTATTAAAGATCTTGTCAAACTATTGTACTCGCATTCTTCCCATGGAAAGATAAGGTATAAAAAGTTCTATACGTGTGTAATATTAGGGGAGGAATGTTTACGGCTTAAATATATAAACCATGTAATTAGTCAATCAGCTTTTCATTGAGGTGTTCATGTGGTATTAAGCTCGTAGTGAAAAGAAGCAATTATGAAATCTTCTTTGATCATTCAACACGACATTAACACATGGTTGTGGATTGTGTTGTTAATTTGCTTAGAAAATAGAATTGTCTAGGCCAGTTAAGTTGCTTTCAAATTTTAGCCCGTTCAGTGATTCTGATTCAATAGTTTGATGGCTTATGCACAGTTTTAACTTAGTTTAAGAAATCTAAATTCCGAAGTACATTGGCACTTTTTACTCAACCCAATTTTTTTGCAAAACGCATCAAAAGCTAAAGCTTTACTGGCTATTATAAACAAGCAAAAGGAATATATTTATATTAGTTGATACAATCTTACTTCCTAAAATTTGCTTAATCGAAACCACAATTGTCAACGAAAGACCTTAAATTCAACCGTTTTGAAACCTAAAATTGTTATACTGTAAATGGAATGCGCTAAACTGTGAATTCTGTCAGGAAAAGGAACGGAAACTAGTTACGGAGCTCTATTCAAGAATGAATTCCTGTACGTGTAAAAGAAGGAAACTTGCCCAATTGCTTTTGCACAATCAAGTACTAATATCTTTAACTGAACTGTAAACTCTGCTGACTAAAATGCGGTCAGTTAGTTAATTAGCCAATACTAATCAAGATGCAGCGCTTTCATTGTTATCGCGAGAGATTGTGATGGGAATGAGTGATAGATGGGTGATAGAACCTCCAAATGGTTAACATCATTATATTTTACCTACACACTTTTTTATAAGAACTAGATAATTTTGGTCAAGGCTCGTTGCCCTTACATTCTATGGCAAATTCAGCCTAAATTGTTCTTAAACTGAATTGTTCTTATTTCAAATTTATTCAATATGAAATATTTAGACGCATAGTCCAAAAATGATCCAAAACGTAACCATTAATCATAGGAAAACTTTGAGCCATCTCAACAACACGTACGAGAGGGAAATCAGGTTTTTCTATCGAAGGATGTTATGTTGCTAATTTAGTCATGAATTTCATGATTTCATCTGAAAACATACAGATATATTTTTATGGTTCTGAACCTCAGCCTGAGCTTGTTGTTAATTTCAGGTTCTTAGCATTTAGGCAAATTTTGAGCCTCAATGTTCTTATATTGTAAAGTTGGTTCTTACAAAAAAAAAGCGTACATATAAACGAATTTGTTTGGACGTAACGATATTTAAGGAGGTTATTTTTTTTCTCTATATAGCATACGTTTACCGTCTCTCGAGGATTGCGGTCAACTTTTAGTAAGTTATATGTCAGTTTGAATTAAGCCCTGGCGAAACCAACTCCCCTCTCTTTGTCTCTCCAGCCATTTCTGGCTTTCCTTCGTGCATCATCTCCCGGAAGCTCTTTTGTATTGCACTGACTTCGATATGTGTGACTTATAGGCTTGTCAATCAAATATTATATACGCTTATGTGATTTCTCTCAACTTGCTTTTATCTAGTTTTATGTACTGGCACAGATCATGAGTCGACGCTATTGAATACCTATCTTATCTTTCCAATGTTAGGACAAAGATCTGTGCTGGTCTGTGAATCTGCTCGATCGATATTAAGTCACCAAAAATATCGGCCAACTGCACAGCAACAATAATAACTCTTATTATATGGCTGATTAATTTCGCGAGCTCTGACTGGTCAATTTCAGGTCCGTAAGTTGCCGTACGGACCTCTCGCTCTCGAGCGGCTGTCATTTGTTTACCTTTTCAAGTTTTGTTTTGCAAACAAAAATCCAGTTAAAATGCAACAAAGCCATATAATAAACATCTTATTAGCCTCGTTTGCTCGGTCCGTACGGTAAGTTATGGATCCTCGTTTTTTTCCTTCCCTTTTTCATGGCCCGTTCGCTTCGCGCTTGGGCCATAAAAGGAAGGTAAGAGGTATATATGTACTTCATCTTGATGTGCACAGACTTTGCGTCTTATGTTAGAAAGACTTTTTTCGTAATTCGTCTTTCCGCTGAGCCTTACTCAGCTTGGTTTCATCTCATGTCGGCAAAACGTTTTCATTGTCACAGGAGCGTTTTAAAACGAAGTATCGCCGATCATGAATAAACAAAATGTAATTTAACACCACACAAACGTTTTCGATCTACGTAATCTTTATCATACTGATACACCTGACGATGGTTACGTAGCGTGAAAGCGTTTGTGTGTTTACAAAATTTAAAAATACAAATCTCTGGTTATTGTTTGATGGTTTTCATCAGCTCATATATACATTGGTATTTAATAAAACAATCATTCCACTCACACTTGGTGAATATGAAACGATTATAGCCAACTCAGCACTGCGCTTAGCTGGTTCATATTCAACGCGTATAAGCTTAACGTCAGTCTTTTTTACAATATTCCCCAAGAAATAATATGTAATTTAATTACAAAATCAGTTTTCTCAGATTGTAATGGTTGTTTGTATAATAGGGTTCTTCGAAAGTTGATTAGCGCAAGGGTTTGTGAACTCCTCTAGTTGTTTTTCTCTGTTTTCTTCTTTTTGTCCTTTTCCTTTTGTTTTTGCAACTTGCTTTCTTGTAAAAGGCAAAAATAAAATAAAACAGAAGAAAACAGAGAAAAACAACGAGAGGCATCAATAAACCCTTGACTTGATTTGCGTTAATCTGAGATGTGGCCGAATTTGGATAAACTTTTACCTCCAATTAGTTAACCCTCGAAAGAACAGGGGGTCGGTTTGAACACCCTCGTGGTTTCTTGAGCATAAATTTGTAGTTTTAAAGCAATTAACATGACAGTTTTAGTAGCTGTAGCCTAATTACAAAGACATCACTTGACACTAATTTGGTGACGTCATCACTTATAATTTATTCAGAATCAGTTATGCAAATTAGGGGTTAAGCTTCAGAAACTGATATTTTGGATATGTACGGCCGATTTTTTAGACGAATTCTAAATCCTAGTCAACGACTATCTTTGTTCGCAACATCCCTGAACAAAATATAGTCATTGGCTAGGATTTAGACTTCGTTTAAATAATCGGCCCATATT
>JAOBYG010140649.1:0-10733 GCA_025403545.1 Epizoanthus stellaris
CACGACCTGCACATTATAGGTTGTTGTTCCCCAACCAATCAGGTAAAGGTCACAAGTCACGACCTGCACATTATAGGCAGTTGGTTAAGATTTTGTTACTGATTAGCAACTTCAACTTCAACTTTAAAGGGAATCTCGGTTGGAAAACACTTCTGCTCTCAACTAAAACTTTGGTTTTGTCTTGATCTGGAGTGGCAGTCTATAATACTGTTCACGAAGCAAATGCTAAATGATCTATTTTCACTTTGAATTTTTCCATCATATGTGACGTAATTGTGACCAGCACCTGGCCTAACTTATTGCACTGAGAGTCTGAGAGCCTGGCACTGGTCACAATTACATTGAGAATAGGCAAAATAAATCACTTGGTATTGGCTCTACGAACAGAAACAATTTTAAACTAGTATCAATCCATAGCCAAGAAAGATATTCCACAGATTATTCTCACATGTTCATGGTTTTTCAAGCTGCACTATAAATCTCTGGCACTTGCAGTATTATATCTAACCTAAAGGCACGTTCTATACTTTAGGGGGCTATTGGTAAGGGGGGGAGGAGGAGGGACTTATAACTGGAATGAAGAATCATTCTGGGATGTATTAACATCATTTGATTGTAATTATGTTCAAACTTTGTATAGAGTGAAGTTTGGAATTAACAACCAGTGGTTGCATTAATTATTTTCTTAAGTTTTCTAAGTTTTCTGTGAAGAGTAAGGAGGAGGAGGAGGGGGACTTATAACTAGGAGGCCTTATAACTAGGGACTTATAACCAGGTGGGTTTATAACCAGGGGATTTATAACCAGGGGAGCTTATAACTGGGGGTTATAACCAGGGGGGTTTATAACCAGGGGGGTTATAACCAGGGAGGCTTATAACCAGGTGGGTTTATAACCAGGGGGTTATACAATGTAACTAGGAGGCTTATAACTGGGGGGTTATAACCAGGGCATTCATAACCAGGACTTTCATAACCTGGGGGGCTTATAACCAGGGAAACTTATAACCAGGGGGTTTATAACCAGGGGAGTTTATAACCAGAGGGCTTATAACCAGGGGGTTCATTAACCATTGTATTTTGACTTTGTAAACAAATATTGTAAGCCTAAATGTGTGTTTTGAGTAATTGTTAATAAAAACTATTATTATTATTGTTATTGTTATCATTATTATTATTATTATTACTATAGGGCCTTATAATTAGGGCGCTGATAACCAGGGGATTCATAACAAAGGGGATTTATAGCCAGGGGGGTTATATACCAGGGGTTTATAACTAAGGGAGCTTATAACCAGGGGGTTTATAACCAGGGGGTTTATAACCAAGGGAGCTTATAACCAGGGGGTTTATAACCAGGGGATTTATAACAAGGGGGTTTATAACCAGGGGGTTTATAACAAGGGGGTTTATAACCAAGGGAGCTTATAACCAGGGGGTTTATAACCAGGGGGTTTATAACAAGGGGGTTTATAACCAGGGGTTTATAAGCAGGGGAAGCTTATTTATAAGTGGAAGCACTTTCTGGTGCCAGCCTAATTAGTCTTTATGATATTATTTTATCTCTCTTGAAAACATCTGTAGCCAGTAAAAGCAGCTGAGCATGAACTGAGTAACAAAACAGTTGCAGAAGCACTGGATTTCTTTGGCAATTGTAATGAAGATGATTTGACAAGAAAGAAAGAGCAGAAACATAGAAGCAAAGCAACGAGGAGACATTCAGATATCAGTGACACCAAAGAGGAATTAACAGAGAGATCCAGCAAGGAAAAGAAAAAGAAGAACAAGAAAAAGAGCAAGAAAGGTAAGAGTGAGATAAATCCTACCACCCTCAAACAGTTCTGTAGATTTAAAAAATTGTCTGAGACTAGTTTTTGGTTCCATGCACCTGACTCATGGGTCATGTAAACATTCATTTACTTACACCAATCTGTCCACAACTGCTCGACTGCTTACTATTGAAAGATTGTAATTTGTCAGCTTCATATACCTCTTTATTATATGGATGTAAGTGTTTTACTAAGGACTAAACCACTTGTAGAATCCATATTTCACGGGGTGAGGATATGGAAAATACACCACTCGGGTCCCAGATGTACAAAATTCTCTGAGTTCTCCCAAGCTTTTAGATGAATTTCCAAACATTGCTCATAATACCCTTGACGCCTAAAAACACTTCCGAAGATTTCTGAGCACTTCCAAAGATTTCCCAAATCGTCCTGAAGATTTGCCGAAAACTTTTTGAAAATTTCAAAATATGTTCAAAAGATTTCCGAACATTTTTGAGCATTTCCAAAACTTTTCCGAAAATTACCGAAGTTTTCCGAAGAGTTTCCGAAGAGTTTCGAACATTCTTCAAAGCATATAAAAATAACATTACCGTACATGGTATGCTCAAAGATATGGATTTTATCTTCGAGTGGCAATAAAATCAATAACTTTTTATAAATGAAAGGTGATAGTGAGTTGAAACTTACCTACTTGTCACTTTATACATTTTTATTGGTTTCAAAAAGTATTTCATTTACTGCAACGCATAAAAAAATTATACAAACACTTTTGCTATAAAAATTAATAAATAAAAATAACAAAAAATGGGAATGGTGTTTGGCGTCGAATCAAGGCTCTAAAATTTGAGATACCTTACTTCTGTGTCAAAATTCTAAATCTGTGACAAAACCTACAACTATAGAAAGCCTTCTTTGTGATCTTCTTTCTGTAAAAATCAATACCATAACAGAACAGTGATTTCTCACCCAAGCACCTTAAAAAAGAGGGATTATAAAACAATCATAATTTATTATTTTTATCATTTTGAAACCCAGATAGTGAGAACGCTGATAACAGTGATGTAACTGTCCAATTGTTTACTGGCCATCACAAAAATTCAGCAAAAGGAAATGAGAAATTTACCACAGAAAAGATTGCAGAGCTACATCAAGAGAAAGTAAGTGGTAGTACATGTAACAGCTTTCAACTAGTTCTTTATCCAGGTGTCTTTGCAGTCATATTTGTCAAATGTCTTGACAGTATAAATTTACGTGTACCTTGCTATTCAATAATTGTTTATTACTCATGAAAAAAGTAACAAATGTCTTAGACTCTGTATCTGTAACTGTAACTGTAACAGAATCATGTTACGTTTTACTGGTACATAACACTTAAAAATGCATCCATTCACAAGCAAAGCAACAGCTATGCAAGTATATGACTATCATGTGTCAGGAACAAGAAAATTCCATTTGCTACCTTGCTGAAAACACTTGTGTAGCACAGACATCTTCGAGATCAGCAGACCTATCAATCTACAGGAAAGTTCTGGAAATGTGGAGATTGTCAAATAAGAGCCCCAAAAACCTGGAGATTTCAGAAGAATCCGGGAGATTTTGTTTTCTTAAAACCAATCAGAACAAGAGGGACTGATACAGGTCATGATATCCTTATTTAGCAAGTCTGACATTTCCAAATAAAAATTATGATGACCTATCTGTTGTGTCTTTAGAAGCTACCTTGGTATCATCACTGAAAATGAAATCTTCTAGCAGTAGAAATAAATCAGGAGAAATCAACTGATGACAAGGATTTATTCTACATTACAAGGACAAGTGACAAAATTTCAACAAATTTGTGTATCGAATTGTCAATTCATTTGCTGGGAGAATTTCACAACTGACCGGGAGACCAGGAGATCTTGCTGAAAACCAGGAGTCTTCTGGCAAAACCAGGAGACTTGAGAGATCTGGATCAGCAGTGCTTGTCTTCTCAAATTAATAAGGATCAATCTAAGTTGATATTATTTTTCTTTTATTTTGAATTTGAAGTTAGATACTGCATGTGCACCTATAAGGTCTTTAGGAGATTGTGCCTAAGATTTTTAGTTGTACATTGTATACCTAGAATTTTAGTCAATTGCACGTAAGAGTGTTAGTTGTGTGCCTAGAATCTTTGGCCAGTTTGTACCTGATATTTTTGGCAGTGTATCTAATATGTTTAATAGCATACCTAAAATTTTGAGCTGCGCACCTAGAATTTTAGCCATACACCTGGAAGACTTTTCAAGCTGTGTGCCTAAGATTTTACCTGTGCACCAAATGTTGAGAACTAGTTGCACAAGTGCATTTAAAAATAAAAATAAATTTCAGACCCAATTGTCACATAAAATATAATTCTCACAATGTTCTCTTTAGAAGAGCTCAAAACTCATATTTGTATATTTGGTATATAATTTGTAGCTTTATATTTGTCATGTTGTTTTTGTGTGTCATTTGTAATAATTACCTGGCTGTTGTTTGCCCTCTCTACCACCAGGTCAACCTATTTAGACATGAACAACATATTTACACAAAAGGATCTGATGTGCCTGACCCTTTTAAGCAATTCTCAGAGCTACAAGAAAGGTACTCTAACTAATGGTACATGTTTTCATACAATTGTAAAAAGCTATTCTATTTTTAATTATTAAATAAACTTTGAACAGTTTTACTGTTAGGCACCCCATTTGAGTCTGGAGAATGCTTTTCAAAACTGACAAGATGCCTAATTACCTGGTGAAGCTATAGTGTGTATTCACAAGCATTCAAACACAACTGTTCTTGATGAGTAGTACATAATTACACATTTTCTTAATTCATGACAAATGTTATTGTAAAATCCAACCTTGTGCTGTGATCTTGTTGTGGTGGTGAGGCTTGCATGTCTCGAGGACCCTGAGAGATGTGCCAGCAAGGGCCCTGATCCCTGGTAGGTTTAACCAAGCTGGTTGGTCCCAGGAGAGAGGACAGACTAACAACAGCACTTGACCCTCCAGGGTTGGGTGTGGTACCAACTACTCCACCCCATACAAAATACTCATTACTGAAACTACATTGATCAATACCTCAACTACGGACCCTACAGGAGACCTGAGCCAATCCAATGACAGTATGATTACTTCTGATGAGAACTCTCTATGTGAAGTCAGAGGTATGAAAACGAGTCTGCTTGGGCCAAAAGCTAAAATTCGGATAGGTGCATGGAATGTTTGCACCATGTACAAACCCTCAAAGACAGGCCAAGTCATGAGCGAGATGAAGAGATACAATCCTGATATCCCGGGTATAAGTGAGTGCCACTGGCCTGGCTCTAGACATTGAGTGACCAATAATGTTATCCTGTATTCAGGGCACAAAGAGGTACATATTCACGGCATAGCCTTAAGTTTATAGTTTGTAAAAAGGAGGCTAGCACCTTGATACAGTGGGATTCGCTCAACGAGAGGATGATCGGATGATCACCAACAAATGGGGCTGAAGAGGGGAATAAAGATACAGGTCTGGTAACTTACTGTATCTAAGGTCCCTCAACATGACATGCATCTGGTCATCTGGGATATAAATACCCAGCAAGTTGTGTCAGAGAATAGGAGGATTTTGTTTAATGAGCGTGACAGTCTTTGATTGGATGTTTGATGCAAAGGTTTCATTGTTCAAACTCTCAGAGGTGTGTGAAATTGAACAGGTTTGTTGATAAACATGTCAGCAGAAATTCCCTCTATCGTGAACAAACTGTGGCAAGACAGGCTGTGGAGATATGAACCGTAATATGGCAAACCCTCATTGACTCACCTGGAAATCGCCTGATGGTAAAATTAATGATCAACAAGATTGACCACATTATTATTAACAGCAAATGGGGAAAATCTCTCCATGATGTGAGAATTTAATATCGTGGGGCTGATGTGAACAGTGACCACTACTTTTAGGGCACTTTCCATTTGTCAGGTCTGGCCGGACTGAGAGAACTGGTTCTGGCCATTGTAAATGGAAAGATCAAGGCGTGTGCGAGCATTTTTCCCACCAAAACTCACCAAATTCCCATGCCCTGGCCGTCTGGAATGGGAGAACTGAGCAGCTCTAATCCAATAGCACCTCCATGTTTCACCTCCACCCCCCCACTGAATGACTGAATGAAAAAATTGGATCCAGAAAAAAAAATTCGAACCCCCCAAGAGAAATTCCTGGCTATGGGCCTGAGTTCAGTCTAATTGTTATTTCACTAGGGAATTAAAGTTATAGTTTCTGGATGTAATGTATTTTATAATAAAAAAAAAAAATAAATAAAAATAAATAAATAATAATAATAATAATAAGACATTTATAGAGCGCCTATACAGAAGCTGATGTTCTAGGCACTTTACAAAATTAAAAATAATATTATTATTAATAATAATATTAATATTAATAATAATAATAATTATTACTCTCACGTGTTTACCCTTGTAAAATAAAGTTATTATTATTATTATTATTATTATTATTATTATTATTATTACATAGATTATATGCTAATTTAAAAAGATGACTTGTTTTTAACTGAGACTTAAAAACTATTGAGGTCAGTAATACACTTAAGATGCGGCAGTAGCAAGTTCCACAGTTTTGTCATGGCAATTGAGAAAGCTCTGGCACCACCTAGTAACTAACTTTTACTTGCATCTGATATTCTTGTTTCAAGGTTTAGTTTTCCTGAATATATTATAAAGAATATCAAGGAGCTTGGATACAAATGCCCAACTCCAATTCAGATGCAGACTGTTCCACTCATGCTGCATGTAAGTAATAATTATGTCAAGTGTTTCATCAGCCAGGCTACAAACACAGAGAAACAGATTAAAATATGAGGCCACTTCACTCAAATTTTATGCATTAATTTATAATATTGTTTTGTGGTATTTGGAATCTCCAGATGGAATACAAAGCAAAGATTTTTAAATTTACTTTTTTGATGAGCTAGCCTAATTGCAAATTATGGTCCACAGAAGAGTGAACCATATAACATGAACCATTTGCAAAGCTGGAGTTATTTTGCAGATTTGAATATTTTGGGGTTTTACTGGATTTAAATTTTAGAATTTGTAAGGATTTGTTTTACCTTGATGGAATACATTTTTGTGATTCTAGCAAAATTTATAGAAAAAGTACTACAATAAAATACAAATGGCATGAAGTTTGTGAATAATTATGTTTTACAGCACAAAAACTTTCATGAATGTCGGGTGCATCTTCCACTTCTGATTTTCAAGTATCGTCCAAGTTCTATACTTTTTATGTTGTTTTGAAATGTTGTTACAGAAAGTTGTTGAATTATTGTTGTTGAACAAAATAATGCACAAGTATACAAAGCAAACATCTGTAGCTTTTGGGCTATGGTAATTCCTTATGAGGAAATTTGTTTTGCAAATTTATTGTTTTGAGTGAATGTTTTTTTTGCTGGATCTTTTTTCTATGAATTTGCAAAAAACCACAAATATTGCAAAAAATACATTTCACTGATCAGCTAAGTGGATAGAGCAGTTGCAAATACATAGAGGTGGTGATCCTGGGAGTCGAGTTTGTATTCATGACTCAGTTTGAGTGTGGTAAGGAACAATTCAGTTGAGACACATAGGACCCAGGCTCGATGCGAGTGTTATTGTGGTGCAGGTTTGAAATTTAAGACCGTTAAGTACCATATATACCTGCTGATATGCCACACTGTGAAGTTTTAAATATTTTTGGAGAAACATATCTAACCTCTTGCAGCTACAAATGCTTGAGGGTTCATACGTATGTACTACTCCAGGAATTCCTGGAAAATGCCTCAAATTTCATAAATTTCTTCCAGGGCCCTGGAAAACTCCTGGAAAAAATGTATTTTTCGTATACCAAAGAAGGTAATAAATTGTAAATTAATCAACAATTAGGAGGCAGTTTTAACAAAATTACATCAGAACTTCACAACCCAATTGTTTTGTAGTTGACAAAGGTTTATAAGTGCAGAAATCTTTACCTCTAGGACTGTGAAATTATAAAGGACAAAAGGACAGGGTCCTGTAAAAAATCTTTGCTACCCTGGAAAACTCCTGGAAAACTCCTGGAATTTTATCATCTCAAATTACTGAGTATGAACCCTGGTGCTTGTACCTGTGTATAAGCCGCAGCCCCAACTGTGGACCTGATTTTCTTCCAAAAAAAATTTGGCATATCCGCACACATTTACAGTGTGCGTTATAAATCAGTTATCCTCATTTACATGGTTGTAAGTGAAAACCTAAACTTGTAAATGGTTGCCACATATTTTTGAGATTCTCCTAAGTTTGTACAACAATAATAATTTTTAATTAATTAGTTAGTTTTCTTATTTTCACTAAAAATATTTTAAATTAGGTAACTGATCCATTTAATTTGCATATAAACTAAATAGTTGTCGATATTTCAGAATAGAGATGTTTTGGGATGTGCACCAACTGGATCTGGCAAAACACTGGCATTTATTTTACCAATACTGCACCATTTAAAGGTAAGGCATTCTCTCTACCAGTCTCCAGGCCATACATTTATTTTGAAACTGGTTGAGAAAATCTGGTGATTTATTAAGAGAATTTGCTATTAATAGTCAGTTCTATTATTCAACCATAATCTGTCTCCTTACCTTTCATGTATCTTTTTTCATTTTTCATGTAAGCCTGAAATAAATAACATATGTATGTACATGTATATATGAATATGTTTGCATGTATAATTTACTATAATGAACTTAAATTTTCGTATTGCACAAGGTTTATTTGATATTTCTTGTTCACAATGAACTTGTTCATGTATTTGATATCAAAGCATGCACATACAAGAGTGTTGAACTATCCGCACTTGTACTACAATTTTTACTTTTGTCCCCATGAAATAGTCTCCACAGAAGTGCGGCTTTAGAGCAGTGGTTGTGTCGCCAACCAGGGAGCTGGCCCAGCAGGTTAGTGCTGACAAGATAACCAGGAAATGAAATACTAAGCAGGGGCAGATCTAGAGATTTTGAAAGGGGGGGGGGGCACCACATGGAGTAAAGATGTTGGAAGGAGTCAGAGTGAACACTAATGAGTTTGTAGGAGGGCCCGGGGGCATGATCCCCTGGGAAAAATTTTAAATTTTACGTCTCTTATAAAGTGATGGGGATGCTTATCCGATTTTTTGGTGAAACCCCTAAAAGGTACCAGAGTGTCATTTTCTGGGTGTGGTTCTAATACATTTTCGATCCTATCCCTGGGCTACTGAGAGTCTTAATAAATGAAGTTTAAGTTTTTTGACAACTAATTCTTGTATCTTTTCTCCAGCATACTTAGGGCACATTCGATTGACCGTATTCCGGAATATAAATATGTTTGGGAATATTTCAAAATATCCCCTAGAAACTGAAAGCAATCAAATGATTATTCTGAATTAGGATGAGCTGAAAACTTGTAGCTCTGTTTCGTATATTTCTACAAAGGTATACTGGTCAATTGAGGAGATCACAGTTTTTGTTCCGTATATTCCTATTTCAGAATATGGTCAATCGAACTCACCCTAAGTGTACTCTAAAAGGCACTGTAATAACTACAAATGTTGCAATTTGATGTTTACCAGTAAAACCCTAAAAGATACCAAAATATGGAATTTTAACCCCCAGAAGGTACTACGAGCATCCTTGTCATTGCCGTAGAGGGAGTCCCCCCAGGTATTCAGTATCAATTGAGAATGAAATTATCATATTTATATAAAGTGTTACATGCTGCACCCATTATTTTGTAGACTTTATCAGCTGAACAGTATGTGTAGTACAGTTTTTCTCTCACTGAAAGTACTAAGTAATTTCAATTTGAATTCTGTTAATTATTTTGTATGCTGAACTAATTTGTTACAGTTCGGATTTTCATTTACTGTGTTTTATTTTTGTTTCCTATTTATTATGCAGATCTTCCGTGAGTTTTGCCACATGTCGCAAGGCTGTCCCTTCAGAATACATGTTCTAACAAAATCCAAAGCCAGTTCAAATAGCTTTGGACCAAAGTCATCACAGAGATTTGGTAAGAGAAAAATAATCACATAATTACTGCATTTCTATAAAGTTGCTGTGTCTATGGACACAACTATGGGCCAGTTGCATCAAAGTTATGTCCAACACTAGGCCTTATATCTGGCATTGTTGCATAGGATGCTATAATGCAGGGCTTGAATAGAAAATTACTTGTAAGTTGTGATCTGTCATTTTATGATTTTAAAAAATAAAGTGAAACAAAACCTGTAGAAATATAACCTGCAATTAAATTTTTTAGTATGCAATTCTTGAAATTTGGCCTGTTTTTAGTCATTGCCAAGCCCCCATTTTGAGCTCTGTAATGTCTATATGATCCAACATTCAGTCGACATTTTCGTTGGCATCTGGCATAGGATTCTATAATGTTTAACGGGGCACTGATGTCAAAGAAAGATCTACAACTTGTTTCTAAGGAAAAGGATCCTGTCGTATGCATTTATTTAGTACTTATGTCAAGTGGTTATAATTTTATAGAAATGTGTTTAGTTGGACCAAGAAAAGATTGGTCTAGTTGATGACGTCATCATTGCCATAATTATTATGACATCACAAAATGTTGAAACTGTAGATAACACACACTTGTTACAGATGTTTGCCGATTTTAATGTACAAAATTGTTTCTATACATTGTCCACAAGAAAGTATGAAGCGTTTTTCTTGGAATAAGGGAGCAGGTCAAACACATTCCCTCTCAAGGGACCTGTTTTAGATTAGGGGTGGGGGCTGCTGCCCTAATCTCCTCTGGAGCAAAAACTCATATTTAAAACATCTTTTTGTTCTTGAATATCTCGGCAACTAAAATGGAAAATTTAGAAAGTCTGTGTTGTCCTATGCTATCATTTCATTTTCTGTATTAAAATTGTCACTAGCC
>JAOBYG010140760.1:0-10732 GCA_025403545.1 Epizoanthus stellaris
TTTGATAACATGGTGGTCAACTGGGATTTTTTGTGGACAATTCTATTTTTCAAATCGACCCAGGTGTAGTACCTTAAAGATCACACTTTTTCATATTCTGAATTAACCGGGACTTTATAAAATATTTAAGATGAAATTGTCCATAACTTGATAAAATACTGCTTTACATTTGGTTTGTAAAAAACAGTGCTCGTCCATGTATCTATACAACTTCAACTGTGTGTAAACGTCTGGCACTTCACGGAAGGCAGCAGAGAGTCTGGGACCACAAATAGTTTGCTTGGCTTCGGTAAACATTTAATAAATCCTTTGTTACACGTAAAATGTAAACCTACATTCTCCATTGTAGCTTGTTGATTGAACTAAACATGAGCCGCGATAAATTAAAAGGCACTGAAAACGCTGCAATTTGGTTTGCTCCGGAAATGCAAATATTTACAATACCCGTGATACTTCCGGCAGCGCCACAGCTGCCATAAAATGCACATTTTATTATATGTAACGTATGATGCGAAAACGAACAGGTTCTTGTGGATTGATCATATAAAGTTTGGTATTGATATCACTAAAATATTGGTCCAGTCAATGCTTTATGACTCTTGGTTCAGACTGACGTCAATTGCTCGCCCAACCACATGACCCCCCTGGAAACTGTGGCCTATCCACCCGTGGAACGGAGCAGCAGTTTTAGCCGACCCAGGATGAAACCAGTATTTCATTTCTAACTACAATAAATTACTCTTTTTTCTATGTACATAGGTACAAAGATATAAAATCCAAAGTCTCACGAATAAAACTTAGTTCTATAATTCGATAAAAACTTTAACAGTAACTACATAATTATGACAGCTATCTGAATGTTTGGATGTTATCTGCCACGCAGTTGCCTATATTCCGTCCTTCTGATGCTCCAGATCTCGTTAATGAAAACGTTTCCGTGTTAACCTATAACACACAAATAAAATAAAAATAGAAATGGTTAAACAAAATTTCACGTCGTTTTATAGCATGTTAATTATAGAACTAAGTATACAAAACTGTGTCACGTTCCTGATAACCAGGCTCTCGGTTGGGAGGAGGGGTACGGGTGTTTTTTTTGGGGGGGGGGTGTACGCGTATAGTAAATTATACAAACTAAGGTTGCACCGAGAGTGGAAATTGTTCTTCAAAAATACTATTAGTTTATTATAACAGCACTACAAAACTGGCAATGTCCGAAAATGACTCGCTGTCTTCCTGGATAGCTTCTTTTAGTTTCAATAGTGTGAATTTTAAAGCTTCTTCTTTGCAGCAAATAATATAAACTATAGGTATCCACCTTACTTTGTTTACAAAACTAGTACAGTGCATCTACATGCGAACTTAACCTTTGTTTTCGGTAAACATCTGTTAAATTATAAACCTTACAACAACTTAGATTCAAATGGTCAATACAGAACTCCACTCCTCAATATTGTTACCTTAAACTCGTTAATGCACCCTGTGAAATCCTGGAGGTCGTTAGTGTTCTCTACTGCCCGCGGATTGACAGACGATAACTGTGGTACTCCCCCAAGGTAAAAATTCGACCGAACATCCAAACCAATGGCTCTACTGGGTGAAGTAACATCAACCAGATTTCCACTGTCCACTCTCAGGCTCCCTGTCTGTGCACTACGCTTTACTGTCACACTATGCCACTGATTCAGCGTGACGCGCGACTGACTCTGGGCTTTGCCCACTCCTGAGCCAAGGTCATAACGGAACTGCAAAAACCTTACCAGGGAGAGAAAAATAATGTTTTAATAATTAAGGAACTAGTCAAACTACTAATATATATATATATAAACGCCATCCTCAAAGGTCAATCACCTTGGCCTCAAAAGTAGCTTAATAATTACCAGCTTCTTCCGAAACACTGACAAGTGTGATTTCTTGCGTATTCTTCGTGCCTATCTACTTAACTAGATGAATGGAGGGAGGGAGGGATGGATGGATGAACGGACAGATGGTTGGCTGGATATTGCAAGTGCATATATAAGGCGTACAACACAAACATCAGTGTACACAACTTGCTACAGTTCAGTTAGACTCACCCATCATGGAGGGTCACAGACAGGAAGTCTCCTTTGTGACTCTGGATGTTTTGTGCAACGTAGAATAGAATGCTGTTGCTGGTGGCAGGTTTAAATCGGATGCTAATTTCGGTCTTTGCCTTGATAGTTTTAGGTTTGAAAGCCATGTAGGAAAGGTCCTTAAACTGCACTGGAGGTCTGAGGATGATATCTGAAAAACCGGACAACACAGTGAAAGAACGAGGGTCAGGGAAAGTACTTCAGTCACAGATTGAATTATAAACAAGCTGAAGACTCCAGTCCACACACGGGTGTGTTCTCTTGCTGAACACAACCAAAACTCTGGTTTTTCCTACTTCCACAATTACATTCAATCACAGTAAACAATGTGGCCAGAAGAACAATTACGTTTTATTGAATGTCAACAAAGCAAAAAGTTCAATGCTAATTGAGATTTCTCAGCAGAAAAGTCACAATAAAAAATGACAGTTATTTTGTGTCGGTCAAAACTTAGCTAAATCACCCACTTGTATTATATTGTTATCGTAAATGTATGTGATCTAGATAGTTAGCATGCACTGAATGCACATACACAACATACATAAACACAAACAAATATACACACACTGTCCTATGCATCTGAAAACAATCTCGCTGCAGGTTCTGTGGTATTAGCATCCACCTTGCTTTGCTATCAAACAAATAGAATTAGAAATTATAGTGTACCATAAATAAAGGATGGGATGAAGGTAAAAAAACCCTTCGAAAGTTCGCCAGTTGCGTTTTTCGAACGAACCTTCGTTTCTATATAATTATGGTAATCAATGAAAGTTTCAGTTAAGAAATGTATTTCTCATGTGGAGACAGGTGTGAAGGAGCAGAAATTCGTGAAGTACAAAACAAGACACGAACTTCAAAATTAATAAAACTTTCTAGCGTGAACTTCTCTGCGTGAACTTCGATGTTAGGGTTTTTTTGCATAAAAAACTGCCAGTTCTCGGCAGCTTGTCCAGGTATCAAAACATTTAATTGAAAATAATGTGTTTTCTTATAAATACAATAATTTCACGATGAAAATGAAGCTTTGAAGGTCAAGAAAAACCTTTGAAGGCAAGATGAACGAAAGAAGGTGCGAAGGTTCGCCCCAGCCCTGTAAGGATTACAATCATCTAGCTTATTCACTTGTCACAACCTATATTTACATTGGAAGTGTAATTTAAGAATCCAATATTCCAACAAATCTAACAATCACTTGTCAGAAAATTCAGTGAAATCTACAGTAAATTTTATTTAATAGAAAGATTTGAAGTGTATATGTTCCATAGAAAGTGCTGGTGTAAAACCGGAAAACTGATGAGATAGTACTCCAGTTAATCAGTTTGTGAACTAAGAATAATTAACTATGCCACTCCAAATCAGAGCTTTGCTTACACTGAAACTTCGGGAACATATTAGAGCTGTAGTGCTTCTAATCATGAAATGAAACACTTCTTACCTCGTTTACAAAATTCTCCAGTCAAACCCAATGAACAGTCACACTTGGCACCAACACCGTCTGGTCGGCAGGTGGAGGTTAGTGAACAGGGATTGTAGCCAACGCATGGAACCTTCTTTCCTGTACAGTACAGACCTTTCCAACCATCCGTGCAGTTGCAGACAAATGTTGCTCCCATTCCAGGGTCACAAATGCCATTATTTTGACATGGTTTCCTCCTACAGTCATCAAAGCTCTCATTTTTCACATTGCGTCCTTCAACAACAGTCCACTGACCAGAACTTGAGCTGCTACTCATAGACAGCTGGTACACTGTACCATCTAGTCTGATGGCGGCATTGTAGATAGACCCTTGGAAGCCACTCTTGAACACGACCACATTGGGCAGCTGGTTGAATGATGGCACGCCACCAACATACAATGGAGTGAAAATGTTCAACCCAGCCAACTCACCAGGCGACTGTCCTCGCGTTACGTTGCTGTCCAGATACAGATACCCATACCTGCCTTCTCTACCTGCTGTCACTACATGCCAGTCAGTAGAGACGTTGTGCACGCTTTCAATCGTTGCTACCCCACTGCCAAGATTATACTGCAACACCAGCTTGTTATTGTTAACACCAACAGCAAAGAAATCGTCACCTCCTCCAATATATCTGTTTTGGCCTGCATACAGTATAAGTCCATTTACTGTGTTGGCAGCTTTGAATTGGAACATGACATCAAAGTTCTTAGCCCCAGTTTCTGGTCTCTGGTACTCCAGGTAAGATGCATAGTCATGCAACGTAATAAAATATGGCACAGTGATGGATGTTCCTAAAATTAACAAGTCAAAAGTTACAAAACAGTAAATTATGCATATGGTACTTTTAGTACGAAACCTTTAACTACTCGAACCAGCGAAGTGGCGGTACTACTCATTGACTAATCAAATAAAAGGATCTTTGACTTTCATCAGTCACACTGATCATGAACATGAACAAGTCTGTCCAAGATATGCATTTGTGCAACCAATTATCTCCAAGGTCATGCTCGAGCCTTAAGAGGACTGCTACTATCAAACTCTCCACCCAGAATAGCTTCTGACATTCTAATAAGGCCCACTTCAAACACTGAATTTGTGTTGCATCAAACACAAATCAATTACATCCAACAGAAATATGGCAGTTACTTCAAACACCAAATTCACACTGTGCAATTATATGCCCCATATATTTCAATGACAGTTGTTTCAAAATGGTGGATCATGCCATGCCGATGGACAACAGAAAAGAGACGTTTTTCTTGCTCGTTTGATTCAAGAATCCAGAAGAGAGAGATTGAGTATGCCCTCACTGTCGCGCCATAGGTAGACTGTTCTGCTGCTCCTAAACATCTATTTTTTTAAATAGTCATTTTAGCTATTAAATCGTTCGTATCTTGTCATTGTTAATTTATTTCTTATTATAATAAGGGGCTTGCCTCCCTCGCCAGGACTTTGTGTCCGTTCACCAGCCATAACTTGTGCTCTGAGCTCGTTGAAAGTTTCTAAATAACGTGTTAAACTATGTTTAAATTGCGTAGAAGAAAGTTGCTTGTACAGCTTTCTCTTCAATTTGTTTTAGTTACAGTATTTCAAATTTAAATACATTATCGTAATATATGCGTTATATTCGACATGACCGAAACTTGGTGTTTGAAATGGAGTAGAATTTCTGCCATTATATCAGGCTGAGGCTGTCGAATTCAAAGCATCTGTCGAATTTAACTTGGCTTGCCAAATTGAATGACTTCAGACACTGAATTTCCACCAAATTGAATTGCTAAATCGTACTCGACGTGATGGAAATTCGGTGTTCGAAGTGGACCTGACTGTATTGTGACTGAGAGTACTTACTTTCCTCACACAACCTCCCAGCTCTCTCATATGGACACAGACAAACTGGCAAACTAATGTTATTAAGATGGGGCACACATAGTCCACCATTACATAGGTCTCCAGCACAGGCTGAATGCTCTTCACAGTTTGTCCCACTGAAGCCACTGGCGCATCTGCATCTATACTGATGTGGATTGCTCTTCTCCTCCTCGCACACTGCACCGTTCTTACAGGGATGGCGCTCACATGCTGGTGTGTCACACTCATCAATGTTAAACCATTTGACTGAATCTGACAAGTAACAATAAATATAAATCACATTTCTACTTAGAAGAGTTGTATGTATAGTGAGGCAGGCATGGCATATATCTACCCAGAACTGCTGACTTTCTTTCTTTCTTATACCCTGGGTGTCAGAGGTTATCTCGCTCACAGCAAAAATAATAGCGAGGCCAAAGGCCGAGTGATGAAGCGTGAGGCAGGAGGCCGATCGTGAGAGAACCTCTGGACCGGAGCACCTGATATCAATGTTCTCAATGAACTTTGATCCTTTTGATTGACATAAGATAAGTCAACAAAAATGAGGTCATCACATGCATGTTTCACGTGATTTCCTGCAAGGGGTAACATGACATGTAGAAATAGATCTAGGTTCGCATTACATTTCATTCTTCTTTTAATTGACAGTAATGTGCACGTGATGATCATGCTGTGGTGTATTCTTATCGGCCAATGATACGGTCTTTTAGAAATGGCTGATCTGCTGTCGAATCTATGTATTAGTCCAGAATCTGGGCTATTAATGATATTAACAGTTTTGTGATTTGCTCGGCGCCATCAAAGAACATGGCGCTCTGGTCCAGAGGTTCTCTCACGATCGGCCTCCAGCCTGCTGTTATGTTCACTGTGAGCGAGATAACCTCTGGCACCCAGGGCATCTCTCTTCTGACTTCACATAGATCTCCTCCACCATCTTTCATGATTCAGAACAAAAATTATTACTAAATTGTAAGTACTGTGCTTAGAATTTGAATGTTCACATGTAGCTGATTGAGGCAATACAGAACAGCTAATGCAGGATAGAGTTCAGAAAGGTATTAATGATCTAACAATTAGTTGCTTTCAACTATTTTATGATAGCACTGTACCAATGCCAGAAATAGAAAGAGTAAGCCAAAGATGATAACAAATGAAAAGTTTGAAACAGTATATTAAAAACGGCACTGATGAACTTCTAAAGTATTGAAATTTTTAAAGAGAACCATATGGTTAATCTCACATGACGGACTGACTTGCTCATCATCTGCTGTCAGTCCCACCAACTCTTGTTAAATTTCCCTGATTTACAAGATTTGAAAAACTTCACCAAAGCTTCAAATTTCAAATATTCATTGGTAACCAACTTTTACTTGTTCTGTCCTTTTCTGGCATTTATGAAGTGGTGACCCATCATCTGGAGAGTGATGTACCGGATGTGACGTCTATTGAAACTAACCAATTAAACTTTATACTCAAAAATGTTCTTAAAAATAATGTAGGAACCCCACTTTCAGAGAACCTATGAGGAGCGGCACATACAAGTACTACTTTAAATGAAATATCTAGCCAAACATTTATTGGGGGTTTGCATGCAGCCTTGTCTAAATTAAAGCTTCAAATTAAAGCTAACATTCGTAAGACTATAAAAAGAAGGACATCATTCTGTGTACAATAAATTATACAGTGACCAGACACAAAACATGGTAACAACAAATTTAAACATATTTAGCATATTAAAGAACATTATATTGTGACATGATGCTGCATTCTCATGGCCTATTTAATTAACGAGATATAGACAAACAAAATCCAAGTTTTGAGCCTGAGTCTGGACAATTCAAATATCGAAATGTTTTTCAATTTTATAGGATTAGTCAGAATGCAGTCTGTATTAGACTGTCAGAAGCATTTTAAACTGAGATCTGACACTCAGTCCTGAAAATTGAAGACTCCAAGACCTAGAGAAAACTGCCAGGATATCACCTTTCAACTCCAACCGATCATTTTTGAGGCAAGTTCTACTCTCTTGTGTGACAGTGTTCATTCTTCTGAACTTCAATGTGATGCAAACTAGAGCAATACCTCAAGTGTACAATTATAACCAAGTCCTAACCCCTCTTCAGTATTAATAGTAAAATGTTTCTAAATACAGGGCTCCACTGGATACCAGCCATATTTCTGAACTGGTCATACACCCTGCTCAAACAGAGTTTATCTTTATTTACCTATCTGTATAAAAATGATAGTCCAATCTCTTGGAAAGGAGCACTTGTAATATATAGTGATGAGGAAGCAACCCCTTTCTCTAAACTTACACATACCATTTGCTTTGACCACTACTTCATTAAGTTCAATATCCTGAATACATCCTTCAAATCCTGGTGAATTTGCTGCCTTGACTCCTGGCCTGATAATAAGTCCAGATGGAACTCCGCCAATGTACCACATGCCATTCAAGTTAATGCCATACTTTACACCACGAACTCTGCCAGTCACAGCAGTGTTATTGTCCACTCTTAGAGAGCCAGTCCGTGTTCTCGTGTCATAGCTGAATATTTGGAGAACAACAGATTGAAATAGTTTTAGAAACCTGTGATTATAAGATTCTAATATTGTCAGGTTGCAACTCTGAAGATTTTGTTCCTATATAATTATATACAGTCAAATGCAGGCCACTTTTCAAATGGAGGTTGCAAAATTTGCTGGGAAGTTGGAAACTAGTACACTAACTTAATGTTGCCAAGTTGCCAATCAACATGTGAAGTTCAGGATGAAGTTCACAACTTCAGAAGTTTGTTACTTTATTTATAGAGAGTATTAACTAATTTATAAATTAAATGCGCTGTGCATCTTTGGAAATCAGCGCAAGCTGAAAATATCTCTGTGGGTAAATAAAGTTTATTATTATTATTATTATTATTATTATTATTACAAGTGAAACCCCTTCAAAAATATCAGAAACAATCATATTAAGAGTGTACACAGACAATGACTGAAAGCTATTTTGAGTTACTTATAATAAGTACGCATGTGCAGTCTGACCCAACAACAATTAAAATTGACCAAAAATTGACTAAAGACCAGAAACTAAAATGAGGAAAAAGCAAAATTTACCCAACAAGGCAAGTATCACTATTCAGATTACTGTGTGAAAAGAAATGAATATTTTGTTTGGAGAAATGTATGAAGACTGAAGTCAGTGAAGAGAACAAATTAAACTGTCATTAGCATAACAATGAAATACTAAATGCCTATAAGTAGCACAAAATCACATAACAAAGTTGCTATCAAAGTACTGAGTACCTTGGTAGTGATGGAGGAGAGTGGAGGGATGGGGGAAGTACCCACCATGTACTAACACACCCATAAAAACAGGTAGTACATGCGGGTGGGTGAAAGTTTTCCAATCGCTTATAACTTTTTTGTTAAACGTTGTCTGGCGAAGCTGTTTGGCAAGTAGGTAGGCATTTACGCCACGTTGCCATTACTGGCAATGGGATTTTGTGCTTCATAATTTTTCTGCCAGCAAAACCCAAAACAAACTTTGTGACGTAATTTTCGTCATGATGGCGTCATTTCCACAGTAATACCTTCCAAAAATGAGGTCAGCTCGTCGAGATCTACAAGAATGTGTAATTTCTTTCGTTCTATCTGCAGCCGTTTGCAAATACGAATTATTATTTTTTTTTAAAATGTAATTAATGATCTTATGATTATTATGATATTTTTGAAGGAATTATTATATTATAGTGTAATATACTGTAACATCGGCAGCAAGTAACTGTTCGCCTGACGATATATCTCGCACTTTATGAGCTCTAGCTTCTATATTTCGCGGTTTAGGTCTAGCATCCCGGAGCATTACAAAGTTTCTTTAAAAAATTGTTTCGACACTACTATATTTAAATACTGAATTTTGAAACGTTTCAGCCTGTCAACTCGAGAAAGTTAGTAGTCAATTCTGTGTTGCCAGTTCATTGACACATTCTGTTCGAGAGGATCAAATATGAAAATATTATATTTCAAATATGTTGTTTTGTTAGACTATAAAGAATACTTGCTATTAATGTGCTTTGCAAATATCCCGTCATCAAACCGTTGGGCCTAGAGCCAGAGACCGCTTCCTAGTTGGAGTGTAAGGAGATTATTGCACCTATAAATACCAGTAGAACAAATCAGCAGTAAATAATGTACGATATTCTTACCACAGTTCTCAATAGTTATATTTTCAACCACTGTACCGATGTCCACTCTTGGTATAAAGAACGACTGAGGCGCAGAGTCCACGTCTCCTATGAGGATGGATGCCAAAACCAGATAACCAACGTAGGCGGACGCCAGTAGCAATCCCATGGTCCTCCTGGGGTGGGAGTGGATTGACGGTAAGGCTGTGCACTAAGTAAAATATGTATGTCATGAGACTGGCACAGTGTGTGAGTTTATTCTTCACCCTCAAAATTGGTCGACTTGTTATTATCTTATTATCTTATTATCTTATTATCTTATTATCTTATTATCTTATTATCTTATTATATTATCATATTATCATATTATTATATTATTATACTATTATATTATTATATTATTTTTTGAGTTTTTCAATATTTGTTGTTTTGCTGGGCCGCGGCACGGACTGCTTTTTAGCAATGTTGGGCCGCCTTTTAGCAAAACCCCTTATCCATCGCACTTATCGAATCTGTCCTCCCAACAAAATCAAATCACAGCTGGCCAAAATCAGAAGGTTTCTTGCGTGAAACGGGTTCCCAAAACGTGTCGCTGACAGATTGTTGAAACGATTCAATCAAAACAACACCGAAGACCAGGGAAATCGCAATCAGTCCCACATTCAAGACGACCCTAACAAGCCACCATATGGATAAACCTACCTGTAGATGTGAAAACGGAGGTTTTCGAAAATGCTCTCCAAAGTGGAGACTTTTGAAAACGGAGATCTATCGTTTTAGTGTGGACGGGCAAAAACGGAGGTTTTCGAAAACGCTGACGTCATGAACAGCAATATGCATGACCCAGTGGGCAAGAATAGAAGGTGAAAACATCGACAAGAGCCTGGGAACGAAAACGCATCAATGTCATAGTTTTCCAGATCCTAGTGTGGACGGTAGAAAACGCTCCGAAAACGCTAGTGTGGATGCAAATCTTTTTATCCGTTTTCGATAAGGAGGTTTTCGAAAACGTATTAGTGTGGATGGGGCCCATCTTCAAACTGTGCGCTACAACACCTTCATCATTAACAGTAACGACACTAATTGGAATTTATTGTTATTC
>JAOBYG010140871.1:0-10732 GCA_025403545.1 Epizoanthus stellaris
GGTGAAATTATTTATTTTGGCCCTTGTAGTGTCATTTGTAGCCCTTCCTCCGCTCGGGCGGCAAATGGCACTACTCACGGCCGAAATAAATAATATGCCCTCCAAAAGTCATGTTATTCTCATGTGTTGTTATTGAGTCATCAATCTGTGACAGTATTTTCTTACCTCTTTCGAGCTATTTTCTAAAATTTCAATATTCATATTTATTTATTTACATAATACATGTACGCATAAAAGATAACGGTCATAAAATATAGCACGGAGATGGAGAAATAAGATTTTCTGATATTTCAAGAGTTTGAATAGCTGGGTATCCAAAACATTTTTTCTTAAACTAGAATTCTTTAAAGTTTAAGTTCACGAAAACACCTCGAGGAAGTGTCAGTATTTGATTGGAATCTAGGTGCCTAGTAGTGAAAAGAAGTTACCCGTGCTTGTCTTCTTTTATATAACTGACGAACTAAATTATAGACTCTTTCCAAACAAACTGATTTTGTTGAGGACATCAAAAGAATACAGACGTCTTCATTTAATTGTCACTAGTAATATAAGTTTAACAGTCGAGAAATTAACAGATACAATTTAATTAGAGATATGATAGTTCTCTATTATCTGTCTCATGATATCGCAAAATAACTAGAACTTGGTCCGAATTATTCAATTACTCCAATTTGCTCATCTACGTGTTTCTGTATAATTGTAACTCAGATTTAGATGTACAGCTAGCTATATGTACAGTAACTAACAGTTGACACTGCTTATATTCACAGTTTCAACCGTCGTACATATTGCGGATGTTGTCTTACATTGTCAAATACACTGATTCATTATGACTGAACTTTTATCACCACAACTAGTTTGGTCGTCACTGATGATTAACTGGGAGCCTTACAACACCCAACTCCTGCTGTACAGCTCGTATACAACATTAGGACCTCATTTCTATTATTGTGCCCCAAAAGGACAATACCGTTAACCAATCAATAAGGAAGATTTTTGTACAGTGCATCGTGATTGAATATTTCACCACATTTAACGGGTTCATAACCAAAGATAACGTTTCAGTTAATGTATAAAAGAAGCAAAAAAAACTTGGCACCATATGGTAATGATGTTGTATAATACTTTGACTTGTGCTCATCTGGTAAGTACCTCATCAGAACATCCGCCAACAATCAGTCTCACCAGAAACATATATTAGCATTCTTGTTTAAGACTTACAGGTACACTGTTGTTATCGGAATTGTGTTAGGAACCTTTGTTAGACATCGGGCCTGGCAGTTCATAGCTAGTCCCCAAGCATTATACCCGCATGTACATGGCTTTGGACATCCTAGAATGCACAAGAAGCAGCTGTATAACAGATGAACTAAAGGTACAAGTACAGCAATGTACACGGCTTTGGACACCCTAGAATGCACAAGAAGCAGCTGTATAACAGATCAACTAAAGGTACAAGTACAGCAATGTACACGGTTTTGGATATCCTAGAATGTGCGTACATTAGTTGTATAACAGATAAACTAAAGGGACAGCAATGCTAATTACTGTGCATATTACGTCGTATAGAACCCAGAGCCCACACTAGCGATGCAGTTACGCAATTTGACATTTTCGTCCGTTGCTGACATTGCGGCTTTATTAGTATGCGCACAAATTCCACAATCAAAGAACCTGATTCGTGGTTGAGTGTTACAACTCGTAAGTGCGTCGCCATTGCGGCTCTGAGTTGTACTCGATGTAACATATTCGTAGAAACTAAGAACCCAGATCACATTCAGATTCAGATTCAGATCACATCAGTTGGTACTGCAGTTGGTTATTGAACTGGTCTAGAGTTCCGTTGATCAGGATTTACATTCATTTTTCTCGCATACCTTAGCGCATGTAATTTTCGCTACATCATATTTTCGTGGATTTTGCGATTTGAAAAAACCGCAAAAATTAAACAATAGACGAAGACAAGATGTCGCAAAAATTTCGTATCAACACATGCAGACTTTGGTCAAAATCAATTATTTAAAGAAATAGTTTTGGAAGTTCATCATTGTTCTCATACTAAGGTATTTTTATACTCGCGGTCCATCTTGTATCAAGTACGTTCCAGTGCGGTTAACTCACATGCGTTTGTTTTTATCGAGTAATAACTTTGAAAAAAAATTAAGATAATCAGCTTTTTGTTTGTTGTTAGGATCTTTGATGAAGAATTTACGTGTTGTGAAATATCGCCATCTAAAAATCGCGAAATTAAGTTGTCACGAACATTTATGCTTCTTAACACAGCACACAATACTTAACTTATGTGTCTTTCTTCCGTAAATTTTTGCCGTACATCGCCACAAGTCGCGAGTAACTTCGTTCGTCAGCTTGGAAGGAAAAGAGGCTGATACTTGGTTTCCGAAGCCTATATAGCTGGTCAGTTGCGGTGACCCGGATGCGATGAGCGATAGTTTCCCGGCCAAGGACTGGAACCAATTCCTTAGGTCACAAGAAGCATAAAATCATTTTTATTACGAATTGTATACATGATATGCTTGTAACTGATTTAGACTCTTTGCTCAGTAAGCTAAGTCTTAAGTGGTTCGTTTAACACTTTATCTGTCTCAATCTTCTTATTTTTCATGTTTTTGTTATTTTTTTTTTCTTTCTCCTGTTATTGTTTTTCTCCTTATTATCTTTTATCTCTTTCCTCTGGTCTTACTGCTGGTCCCTGACATTCAGCTCCAGGCCGTCAGGTTCTACCGAAGTAGCTACGTATTCAACAGGCTCCTGTACATTATGTCTTCTCTCTTGCATTTGGGACCACCTGTTGCGCTCTACCCAGATTTGATATAAACCGCTTCCGATGTGTCCGAAGCAATATGCCCCAAGTGTTGTGGACGCAAAACAAGTAACGACAGGTAGAGAAACAAGAGGTATGGATTCTCTTAGTGGCATGGAGATGAGGTTAATTCTGTTCCAATATGGTGCCACCAAATAAAACCCAGCAGCACAACCAGCTAATCCTCCCAACCCTAAACCAACTGACATTCCAGGATTACATGGTATGTCGGGTATTTGGTTATAAAATACACCGTAAACATTCAGGACAATTCTGCTTACGGCAATTACGTTACGAACTTGCGTTTGGTTGATTTCTGCGCCACACCATTCTGCTAGCAAGGGGATAATCATTTGTAACATTATGTCCTGTTGTCCATCCGGATTTAGTAAAACATTGGTTAATATGAGAATATTTCGTAAATCCAAAATATCTTGGAGTGAAAACGGATAGCAATAACGAGTGACGTTGTTGTTCTTTAGCAAGCCTCGACTTTCCGATGTTTCCAAGACATCTTTCAGCTTCCTGTAGGCTGCATCAAGTACACCGATGATCCGTATGTAATCTGCACATATTCCGCTATCGCAAGTGTTTCCTTTCCCGACGGAAACGTTTCCCACCAACTCAATGCGATGTTCGGTGCAAAGAAACAGATCTCGTTTACTTCCATGTGATGGTTGCTTTATGGGTTCGTTTGAGCAACCTTGAAATCGGCAAATAACTTGGGAAGAGAAAAAGTAAGGGTCGAATTGTACCAGCTCGATTTTAGAAGGTTTTCCCTTTCCATTAGTGTGACATGTTTTCTTCTGTCGGGACCGAAAAGTTCTTTCCCATCCTTGAAATCACCAAGAACAACCTCGGGAATTTCGTCAACTTCGAGCTTAAAAGCTCATAGTACAACTTTGTAATGTAAGGGAGGGACCATTTGATATCGTGGGGTGGGGGTAGAAGAATGATTTTCGAGCAAATTTTTTTTTCGCCCTGGAATGGGCCTGCAAATTATTTTTTCGCTTTTCCCTCTCTTTCTCTCTCTCTTTGTCTTTATAATTTTGTGACGTGCAAATTTATTTTTTTTGGCTTTTCGGCTCGTGCAAATTTGTTTTTTGCAAATTCTTCCACTCCTCCCCCACAAAATGAAATGGTCCGTCCCTAAGGGAACTCGAATCTGCGTCCGTCGTTCGCATTGAATAACTGTTTGTACCACAGAAGATGGACCAAAATACAGGACTACCTTGACGAATGCAAGTCAAAATGATTAATTTAATGGCACACTTCCCTCTATCGACGCCTATTATATATTAAAACAAATTGTTATTGGTTAGCTTGTTGCTATATTGTTGAAAAGAAAGAAGAGCAGCGACGGACAAGTGAGTTCAGAATATACCTACCATCTATTCGAAGTTATGCAGGGGAGGAAAGAAATATTTTATATCCTTTGCGATATCAGCAAGAAGGTAGGACTTTATTACACATAAAATGCACATTAATCCAGAAAACGTTGAGTTGGAATTATGTTGTAAATTTTAACTAATATCAAGACGTTTCAACTGTTTACACTGGAAACAGACAACAAAGGTTGTCAGTAAAATAAATAACTAGCTGCATCCAATTATCAATCTTCTTCACTGAACAAATCAGTTATCGGTATTTCCGGATGTTTATTTGGGATAACCATTTGTTTTGATGCTAAGCTTAACAATTATTGTAGTAGCTGTGTGCTACGAATAAAACGTAACTGCAGTAAGTTTTAAAAAGGTTCTGAAATCTAAGACAAATCTTATTTAACTTAAAATTGTGTCTCGGTTTGATTATTTCAACGTTGCTGTGGCATGTGCAATAAAACTTATAATTTTTATTGACTTCGAGCCAGGGCAAAGCAACTCGTTTAGTTCTGAGCGTATTGAATAGGTTACAGAAGGACACAGTCAACAGAATACCAACATATAAAAACAAGCAGGTGTGTTTTGAGTGTCCAAATTCGTAAAAATAGTCTGTGATATATGTAAATTTAAAAGCTGACTTAAATTCCTTTCAAACAATTATCTTTAACGAAATATGCTACTTTCACGGCATAATTGCTGTTTGTACTAGCCAAATTTATAGTAAAATTATTGTCACGATTTTATCCAATATCACACAACGCAGTAAAGCATCAATCAATAAACGAAGTACTTTCAAAAAATTTAATAGTGGAGGGGACGTTCATCGCAAAGATAATGCTTTATTTTTTCAGTTACATTCGCAAACATATATAGAAGCTGCATAGGCCAGATATCCATGCATTTTGCTTAAATTTATCACCTTTTATATTTAGTTTTAGATACTTTCAAAGAGTGACAGATGATTTTATGTTTATCAGTACGCGACATTTATTTGAAACTTACACCTTTTGAGTTTTGTGATATTAGCGATAAGAGAGTTGGAAAGCTGGTCACAAACCAGATGTTCTATACACTACGCCAGATATAATTAGCACACTTTCAGTTGATGTTATGTTGCATTTTCGGTGTAATATACCAAGCAGCTTCAATGTCTGCACTGGGAACGGATACGATTTCTTGCTCCTAATTAGGACGACTTTTGAAATTATTTTAGTATGCAACTGTGTTACGAACTTAAACTTGGCGCAAGTTTAGATGTCATCAGTGGTGACTGTGTGTCAGCAACAACAAAATATTTCCATCGATTTCACATAAAGCAAAGTTCTGTTTGTTTTGAGGGTCCTGAATAGGTTCCAGCAGAACGGACAACCGAAACGTAAACACATACAGGTGTTTTTCTGAACACTATAAACATGTTTGCGTCATATGTAAAATTATTCATTTCAGGTATTTCAACGCTATTTTTGAGCATCCAAATTGGTATAGAGGTGTTAATCTTTGAAAATTGTCTAAAAGTTTTAAAATATTTCAAGTGTGCGTTTCTATTTATAAGGGCCAATCACAATTTTTGACACTTACACGAGCGAACAAGGCGTACAGTATTTGATAGTATGCAGCAATTATCAAGTGCACAAATTATTTTAAATTCGACTTGAAAGTACTCATCGTATTAAAGAAAATTCAGAATATTTTCACTTCTTACTGGTTAAACAAGCAGTCTATGAGGCGTGATATTGATTTTCTCAGGTTTCGGACAAAACAAAACAAAATCGATTTTAGTTCCAAATTATGCAACCGACTCCTGTTTTCCAAATAAAACAACGTCAAAATGTTAAATGATATAAACTAGTTGAACAGTCAGGATCGCTGTTAGGATCGCAGCTAGGATCGCACTGGTTAGGATCGCAATTAAGACTGAAGAAAATAACTGCAAATCTGAATTGTACAGATAGACAAACAAAACATTTCTGAAAATTAATTTTTCATATTTTGAACGGGCGTTCCATCTGCTCAGCAAGTACTTTAGGAGAGTGAAACTAGCTTCTATTTCGTCCGTGAATGAACGCAACAAACGAAAGATTACTAGGCACCAGAAAATGCCTCAATTCGCCTTGAAAATGAAGCAATATATGCGAACAGGAAACTTTGAGGGTTTTGAGCAGCAAAAAGATGGAGAAGGACAAAATAGTGGTAAAAGTGAAAGCTCGTTTTGTGTGTGGTTCGGTGCAGTTCTTGATTCAAGATTGTTTTGCATGTAAGCGCCAGCATCAAATCACAAATTTAAAATGACTTGATTTTTTTTTCATACACACATTGTCCTTAGAAAATTCAATGACTTAAGAGGGATCGATATGTACGGCAAAATATAATATTTACCAGTACACATCAGCCTTTGTTTTCACCATTACAGGTCCACTCCAGCATGAAGAAATCCCAGAAGAAGTTCCTCTTCAGAGCCAGAAGTAGCTGGACCGGCCGATTCAACAAGGATACTATTCGCATAAAAATAATCTTTTATAAAAGCTGAAATTAAAAAAAGGTTTGTAGAGTATTCTTACCAAATTTCGGGCGTTCAAAGCCATCTTTACGTCCAGTGCCGGTTTCACATTCGATCCAGTAAGCGAGGTGCCCAAAGGTTACGATATTTCAGTATAATTTTCTCCGCTCTTTCCCGCACAGACTTTTTCCCGCAGTTAATGTTCTCCCATGCACCATATTCTCCAGAGCTGGATCTGTTTCCTGCACATAAAGTACTTTTTAATTGCACATGGTTGATTTTTAAAAATATAAGAAGTGCATTGTTTGCATATCACAAAAAACAAAAACAATTTTAAAAGGAGTTTGGAGAAATTTTCTTTTTGTTTGAACTCCTGAATGTGTTCCTGACTGCTCTCCTGGCTATGCTTTAGCTAACCTGAATGTTAAATACGTTTTCCCCTTCTTTGTATTAGTGCAAATATTTCACGAACTATTTGTGAATAAATACCAATTATTGTACACCCAACTGATTAATCGAATGCAGTACTTCTTCATTTCTTGCACTGCCGTCAGACTCCAGCTAGCTGTCATGAGTGTCGTCATACTGGCAAATTTTACTCACACTTCTCATCAGCGTTGAAGGGAGCAATGCGCTTTTCTCGACTTCAAATATTCCTACAAAATAATCTCTAGAAACTTTAATCTTGTTCAGATGCCATGTATCATTTGGGATACAGATACAGTCATAGTTCACTCTGTCAGGCCCTGACATCCTGACAGCCTAGAAATTAAACTCGAGCAGATGATATCTCAATAAAATCTATCAATTAAAATATATTATACAACTATTAAGCGAAACAAATGCAATAACAATCTTTTTGCGAAACGCATTTGAGCATTCATGTTTTTTCTATTTACAAAATTTTATATGTAGACCCTGATAACATTTAATTTTCAGCAAACTACATTTATAAACCCCTGACACCTCCAATAACCGCTGACAGACCCTGACAGGCCATGACAGCGCTAATAGTTTTAAGTAAACTAGGTTTATATACCCCTGACAACCCCTGACAATCCCTGACAAACCCTGAAAGCACTAATATTTCTCAGTAAGCTAGTTTTATATACCCCTGACACCCTTGAAAACCACTGACAGACCCAGACAGCACCAATATTTTTCAGTAAACTAGTTTTGCTTCCCCTGACACCCCTCACAACCCATAAGAAACCCTGATAAATCTTGACAGCTCTACTATTTTCCAGTAAACTAGTTTTATATACCCCTTACATCCCCTGACAGGGCCTCAGAATCCTGACAGCCCCTGACAGCATTCATATTTTGTCGGTAAACTAGATTTATATACCCCTGACAGACCCTGACAGCCCCTGACAGCTAGCACTACTATTTTTCAGTAAACGTGTTTTTCGATAGTTTTATATACCCCTTACAACCCCTGACAGGACCTTACAACCCTGACAGCCCCTGAAAACTTTCATATTTTGTCGGTAAACTAGATTTATATACCCCTGACACCTCTGACATCCCCTGACAGCACTAATATTTTTCAGTAAACTAGTTTTATATACCCCTTACAACACCTGACAGGCCCTTACAACCGCTGACAGACCCTGACAGGCCATGACGGCGCTAATCGTTTTCAGTAAACTACAATCCTGGACAAAAATCGTTGGACCGACAAGCATAAACTGACCGCAATTTGGAAATATATTAGCTTACATGATTATTGTGAATGAACACGACCCCAAACAGTTTTAGAAACATTTATACACTTTCCCCCGCCCTCCCCCTATCAATGTTGTACACTCTGTTCGGATTAAACTTAGGTTTTGGCTAAATGTACACAAATTGACCAACATTGAGTGGGGAGAGGGGGAGAAATGGCTTATCGGTCCAACAATTTTGACCAGGATTGTAGCTAGCTAGCTAGCTCTCTATCTATCTGTCTATTTACCTACCTACCTACTTCTGGACCAGAGCTGAACTTCGGGTTCGGCTTATAGATGGGATCGGCTTATAGCCAAATAACTACAGTATATTGTAATTATTATGAATATCTTCAAATGCGCATGCATTACGTATCTAGGATCATCAATAGATCAAACCAAATGTCCTGAAGGTACCACTGGCTGCCGTTATATGGTTTATGCATGATCTCAATGTACAGTGACTTATATTGATCAGTAGAGAGGAGTTGATAGACCACTAACACTGCCATTAGCCTACTCTGATTGACAAGTGCATCAGGTTGTTGAGAGACTAGACCAATGGCTTAATGTCCTTGTCAACAGATGGTGTGGTAAAGGAATGTCACACAAATACAACCCTTGGCAAGGCTGGGGATCGAACCCAGGATGTTCTGGTTGTGAGTCAGAGATCTTACTGACTGAGCCAACCACACTTGCACAAAATGGATAATGAGTTGTTCTTTTTTTCATGAGATACATGTAAACATATAATGCCTTACTTTCTCACCAAATCCTCCAGCCATATATTTACATGTACAGGCCCAGCTGAATTCCTAGGGATCAAAAACAACTTCTTCAAAAGTCAGCAAAATAACTGTTTGTCTTGTCCTTTGATGGGGATTGAACAAGTCACCAACTTGTAACTGAGCAAGAGCACAAGTTTTGGTTACAAATTAATAAAGTTGAAGTATCATATTTTTCCCTGTGTATAATATAGAGCAAATCATCAGTATACTGTGAACATGCAAGGACTGACTGGCAAACTGAAAGAACATACTATTAACTAGTAGATGTTATGTAAAGTGTCATGTAAACTTAAGAGTTGTGTGAGATCTCTTTCCATTTCTGATCATCACGGGAAACCCCCAGGTACCCATTTCACTTGAAGAACAATATCAAGCAGACAAGAAAAACGAATTTAAGATAGAGAAGTTACACATGTGTTGCCATAGAGTGCACCCACAGTAAATAATTGGGAAAACCTCCAAAGCATAGTGGCAGCAGTAAACATGTTGATAAGAGAATCTGTAGAATCAGAACTGTTTTGCTAGATTTACTGGAACAGGTGCTTACAATTCTATAATGTGTTATGTCATTTTTTTATCAATTTTCTTTCAAATAGAACATGATTAATTCAAATAATGTAATCACCAGCTGTCAAATTTGTGTCACATTGTTGACCAGCTGGTTGTAATTTCTGAACCTGTTCGAATACTAATCTCACTATGTACACATGTTCATCCAAAGAAAAACTGATTGTTAAGATTAAACTGAAAACCATTTGATTTTCAAGCATCTATTCATTTTGTAAGAAACCCCCAGACAATTATATGTAATGTGCACAACATTATTACAAACCTCCTGTTAGAGAATAAGTAATAATTATACTTGTAATGTAATATTATGATGCTTTGGTTATTGACACTGTGTAAGTTGTTGTGGTAGACATAATAGGTACAGTGCATGTGCATCAGTACATAGTTTGGAACTTTCCAATGAACTTTTCCAAACAGTTAAGAGGTTATTTAGAACTTCTAGTGGTCAGTGTTACCAGAATATCAGGAGGACCGTTATTTTATTATCGAAAGATAAGGGTGGAGTCATTTTATTCTTCCAGAGCATCTTTAGAATGAACTTTTCCCTGTACCATTGACAGTAAATACATGCTTTGTAGTGATTGAAACAAAAACAAATTTTGTCAGGGATTTTCCTCAACTCCAAAACTAACTACGGACTGGCAGGTGAAAATATTTTGGAGGGTCACACCCAGAAAATCCTGATTTTGTCAAATATTCAACCCCAGTTCTTCTCTTGGTATATACATGTAAATGTACAATGACCCGACTTTATACTAATTACTGCTGTGTTTCCAGGTTGGAAAGGGTTGTTGTTCTGCCTTGAAGGGACTTGGTGCCATAGTATATGTAACAGAAATTGATCCAATCTGTGCCCTACAAGCTTGGTACGTTTTCCTTTGTTCCTCAGTTGCAACCTCGTTCCCAGGGTCTTCGCTCTCCCGAGACAAAGACCCTGGTTGGGTCTGGTCACGTGGCACCCAGAT
>JAOBYG010140982.1:0-10732 GCA_025403545.1 Epizoanthus stellaris
GGATATTTCCACTTCCTTTTCGTCATTCTCTATGAAACTTGGTATATAAACTGGGACAAGTAAGCAAAATAGTTTTAGAGA
This sequence comes from Epizoanthus stellaris, assembly GCA_025403545.1. Taxonomy (NCBI): domain Eukaryota; kingdom Metazoa; phylum Cnidaria; class Anthozoa; order Zoantharia; family Epizoanthidae; genus Epizoanthus; species Epizoanthus stellaris. Next base: position 82 of record JAOBYG010140982.1, read on the forward strand.
AATTTGGAGAGAAAATAATTTTTGTGACGTCACAGTAGATGACGTAATAATATAATATTTGTCGAAGTACATAATCAGCCTCATTCCTATAGCGAATTTGATAGAGCTATCGACGTACTCTTCAGAACCGAAAACCGTTTGTCGCTATGACCAATATTAGTGGGGATATCACGTGTTGAAGAAATCACGAATGACCCCCCTGAAACAGATACTTACAGGAAAAGTTACCCTTGGTCTATTTTTTTGTATTTTTGTTTAATTTAAGCCAACTCTTGGTGGAATGTCAGGCTAGGTATGGGTTAAAATCGTATGATTTTCGATTTTTGTCCTTAGGCTCTATAACGGAAGTATTTATTAATGATTTCAAATAATGACGTCCTACTTCTATGACGTCATTAAGATACGTTTTTGCGCTATTCTTCAGCCTTGAAATAAGCTTGAGGAAAAACTTTTGTCTTACTCATTGCTATTCACCTAGGAGATCTAACTTGTAGAGTACTGGAAAGTGCTAGAGGCAAACAAACGTATATTTATTTCCTGATTCAGAGGGCAATATCCTTTCCTATACTGAATTTATAACACTTTAACAGCTCATATCTCAGTTAATTTTTGTCATAGCGACAAACGGTTTTCGGTTCTGAAGTGTGCATCGACAGCTCTATCAAATCCGCTATGTGAATGAGGCTGAATATTATATTATTACGTCATATACTATGACGTCACAAAATTCCTTTTCTCTCAAAATTACTATAAAACTGTTTTGCTTACTTGTTCCAGTCTATTTACCAAGTTTCATGAAGAATGGCGTAAAGAAAGTAGAAATATATATTATAAAAGAAAATGGCCACGCGTTTTGCGCACATCGATGGGGTGGCCTGGCCCGGCCGTGATCATCATCATCATCATCATCATCATCATCATTGTCATTTGTGTAGATCGGCTCACACACTGCCGCGAATCGTTGTGTTCTTTTCATTTAGCCCCAGAAGCATGCTCAATGGCTTTCGGTCGGCGATGTCATGAAGGGCATCCAACAATCTCAGCTTGACGTTTTCTTGACGCCAACAATCTCAATAGATTATGTTCTTCGTGTACTTTTGAAACAAACATTCATAAATTCGTCTGTTAAAATATTGTTTAACGGAGGAAAACACATAAAAGCGAACAAAACTGACGCTGCAGAGAGCTCGAAGATCTCACATCCAGCAGGATATGCAAATGAAGCTCTTGGAAATAAATCTTACATAGCTATGGGCTTTTATAACGTGGATCATTTTGTTTCCAAATTCCCGGCACCTCCTTTACACAACAGCAAATTATCTATCCCTAAATAAGTATTTCTGTTGTGTCAGTTATTACTTTAATACGGCCATATATTTCGCTAAAGGCAGGATATGAACAGATCCTCAACCACTCTCCTTTTCATTAATATGTTGTTTATAGCAATGTTTTTCGAAGCCCACTGGGCCACTTTATAGTGTGAATTGTGCTGATAATGTTTTGGTAACCATATGACTTTGGCTAGTGGGCCACCCTTCAAGCCATGTGATAGTACCTCTAGACCTCACTCAAATCCCAATAGTTTTGCATATTTCGATATTCTTTAACACACACACACAACTTTATTTCTTATACATATGATTTTGACATTGTTACCATCAGCTGAATAGCAAAGTCTAATCGAGGCTGTGGGGAAAAAAAGTATATATTAGGTAGGAGAGTTTACAAGTAATCATAACTGATAATTCACAATAAAGAGAGATACATATATTAGAAAGTTACAGAATATACTATACTGGAAAAAGACTACGATCAATACGTGACGAGAGCAGTTTTAACACTTAATCTGGAATGATCATTATTTGATGTTGTGGGGAAGAATATTGAAAAATAATCGCAAGGTGATCAAAACGTGTTGGTCCTGGTCTCCGCCCATATATCCAAGAAGAACTTTCTGGCAGTTCCAAGAACTAAATTAGAAACTTATGATGGTTGTTGCTTCTCTGTTGCTTCGCCGAAAAAATATGGACCCACATTCATGACTCCATTAAGAACAATCTTTAAGAAGAGTTTAAAACTTATATATTTAAGAAATATTTTTAGAATAAATATAGGAATGTTTTGTTAAGCGCTTTTGATCTTGAGTAAAAAGCGTTATATAAGTGCCATATTTATTTTTATTATTATTAAAAGAGGCAAAAAGCTGAAATAATTTGTTCAATACGTCGCTGTAGAGGAAAAGTAAGGGAAATAAAAAAAAAATTAAAAACACTTTTGAAAGAGAAGAATGTTTGCAAGCACTGCATTAAATCATTCTTCCGTCCCCAACACACACAATTAAATGGTCTGCCCCAAGAAAAAAACAGCTAAATGTCAATCATATGTAATTGCATGGGAATATTGCAGTTCAACATGCAGTCGTCGGTGTGTTTTAACGGGCACAACCGGGATCCAACCAATCACGTTTAACCACGCAAATCATGTATATAGAGGATATATATTACACGGTAGCGAGAAGATATGGATTTTATCTTCGAGTGGCAAGAACAATATCTCACGAGTGAGGTTTCATCGTGTAATGTTCTTTTTATTATATGGTTCGGAAAATGTTCGGAAATCTTCCGAAAATCTTCGGAAAACTTCGGGAATTTTCGGGAATTTTTCGGAAACACTCGAAAATTTTCGGAAAATTTTCGGGACGATTCGGGAAATCTTCGGAAGTGCTCGAAAATCTTCGGACTGAGTTTTTAGGCGTCAAGGGTATTATCAGAAATGTTTGGAACTTTATCTAAAAACTTCTGAGAACTCGGAAAGTTGTGTACATCCGGGACATATTTTCCATATCCTCACGACCGTGAAATATGGATTCTACGAATGGTTTAGTTCTTAGTAAAATACTCACATCCATATAATAATGTATAATATCGCATCCCTCACCCCCCAGTTATAAGCCCACCAGTTTGGTTACGTTCGGGGATTCTATGTCCCCCCCCCCAACACATCGCGCTTGTTTTTATGGTTCTTGGGATGGTTCTCGAGTATTTCGCGCTCGGCAGGTTTCTTATTGACTATTCTCCGTGAATTAGAATTATAGTAATTCTACACCCCCCCTATAAACTTGTAGAAGCCCAGGGCTTATAAGTGGGATTTTACGGTATACGTCTTTCACAACTTGTGTAGGTGTACCTTACCTCTTTGGTCTGACGATCTTTAACTTGGTGTTAGGCGGCACTTGGACATACGTGACTCGCATGTTCACCGCTGGCCACTTGACCCGCAGCGTCACATTTCTTGCGTTCGGGCCCAGTCCAAAGTGTGCAGTGATCTCGCTCTGTCCCAGATAGTGAGTACTCGAACCTATCTCCTGAGTCTTGCAGCAGAGATAAGGACACGTGAAGTTAAACAAATACAAAAGTGGACAGTGGCAAAGGGAGGAGATATCATTATTAGATCAAAACAAACAAACAAACAAACAAACAAACAAACAACAACAACAACTATAACTATAAATTATCACAGCAACAGCAACAGCAACAGCAACAACAACAGCAACAGCGACAGCAACAGCAGCAGCAGCAGCAACAGCAACAGCAACAGCAACAGCAACAACAGCAACAACAACAGCAACAGCAACAGCAACAGCAACAGCAACAGCAACAGCAACAGCAACGACAACAGCAACAGCAACAGCAGCAGCAGCAGCAGCAGCAACAGCAACATTTTCTAAATTAAATGACAACAAAAGGGGGAACCACGACTGCAGTAGCACGAACAGCAGCAGCAGCAGCAACTGCCAACAGCAACAGATAGAATACAATCTTCGTCATAGTAGCCTAAACATTGGTGCACACCAATCATTACCTGGAGATGCCCCGTTTCTGATATAACTTGAACACGAGCACCGTAACTGTCGCACAACCGATCGCCACTGCTTATACATCTGATAAACAAATGTGTTGTTAAAACACGATCGAAAATCCTTGCTACGAATACATAAATGGGGTAAAACTCCTACTGGCAAGGAGGCTATATACACTAGTGTGACCAGCGGCGACTGGACCATTGTCTGTATACTGTAAACTTCTGATATTAAGTCCCCAAGAAAGTACATCCGAAAACAAGCTCCTCCTGAAAATAAGCCTATCCATCGAACGGCCAGGGGGGAGGGCCCGCCAAAGGTTTTTCGACATAAAATTGTTGTCTTTAAAGCAATTGCCATGAAACTTCCTGTGGCTGTAGCCTAATAAAAAGGACATCGTTTCACACTAATTAGATGACGTCATATGCAGAATAAATTATGCAAATAAGAACCTGCTTCAGAATATTACCAAATTTTGTAAAAATATGTGATTTTGACTAAGAATTTTAGGTTTATATAATTTATTTTTTCTATTTGTTCTGCTAAGAATTAGTCAATATGTCAAAAATCGAAAAATCCAAGATGGCGGCCAAGATGGCGGACCTTCATTTTGAAATGCTGTTACCATAGTAACATTAATTGAGCAATGCATGACTGTTGTTACAAAAAATACCTTGGCTGTCCGAGCGCTATCGGCTTATATTTATCTAATGATGTACTTAACGTACAGCGTTTTTAAAGAAGGGAAATCCCCTCCAATAATAATCCCCTCCCCCCTGGAAAATGAGACCAAAACAAATCCTTTGGAACTAAAATAAGCCCTGGTTTTGTTATCGGAAGTTTACTATACATCCTCACGGAACGTATGGTGAGTAAGAAACATACTGCAAATTAAAATGTGGTTATTAAAGATGAAAATCCCGCAGACTGACCAAAAGGGTTGAATGGGAGTACGTGAATCCGCCGATCCATTACATTTTGATAACCAAATCCACCAACCCGAAATTGTCTTTGCTGAAATCTGAATCTACAATGCTTCATGTTCTGAATTGTGAATCCGCCGATCCGTTTCATTTTGATGCCAAATCCATAGGTTTGCAATTATTTAAATCTGTAATATGCTCTATAAGCATGGGGCGAATACGAGCCACTGATCCGCATATCTATTCACCCCCCATCCTCGTATTCATTGACATATAGGCTTGTATTGTCAGACTGGGAGTGTAATTACGGCAGTAAATTGTTGTCGTTAATGTTATTAATGCCTTAGCAATTGAGCTAACCTGTGTACGACTTTCACCTTGAGCCAGCTGTTTGAGTTTCCGCCTCGGTTCTGAAACAGATCCGGCGCGCCCACGTTATTGCACACCACCACATCCTCGTCACCATCGCCTAGGAAGCAGATACTTAACAATTATTCCCTGAAGTGGAGGTGACTAGTGGTGAATATTTTCCGCTAGGCACCGACACTGAAGAGAATAATTGTTTTAGTATTTGCCAAACCAGTGAATAGAAATTATTAGAGCTTTATTTTCTTCAAAAGAAACTAAATTTTCTTCACCTATTAGGCACACGCTCGCATGCGGTCATGCATGAGTGGCCGGAGGTGAATAGCACTGGATAACCCTAGTTTGATTAACCAATCAGAGTGCGCGAAAAGCACTATTCACTGGTTTGGCAAATACTAAAAGAGAATAATAACCTCAGGGGCGGGTACGCACAATCAGGCAAAACCGAGAAGATTCACCTCAGGGGCGGGTACGCACAATCAGGCAAAACCTAGAAGATTCACCTCAGGGGCGGGTACGCACAATCAGGCAAAACCGAGAAGATTCATTGCTTCAAATTTCCGCAAGAAAGAAAGAAATATAGGAGTTTTACAGTCGCGTAAAGGTTCTATCATTGTGACTGTATACAGACATTTGGGCATGATGTGTGGAAAAAATCAGTCTACCTCTCTTGATTCACCCTTCGATGTGTTTCTTTACTTCTCAAATCAAACAAAAAATTAAACAACTCATATGTTTGACGAAAAAATAGTCTTCGACATAAAACTTAACATGTTTAAGTAATTTAACGCTTATCCGTTAATTGATCCGTTCTGTGGAGCCATTAGGAATGTATGTTGTGAAATACGATGTGTCACCGTGGAGACAGGGTATTCCTAGTCAGCTAGGGTTACCCTGGCACCAGAGTAAAAGATAGCCCGGGTTTACATGCACGATCTAACAGGTGCGACGCGGTCATGAATTGCAACGAGGCCTAGTAACAAATAAACAAAATGGTGGATTTCAAGAGAGTATCGGCGGCATTTTTATTCTTCTCTCTGTAGTGTCAGTCATTACCGCTATTGAGGGTCAAAGTTTGCTTTTTTGTACCTAATAATTACTAGGCAACGGCAGTAACCTACTTTGCACTGAATCAATTAGAAACCAGAAATCTGGGAACCAGCGAAAGTGAACCTGGCCAGGTAGGCAAGTTATCCCCAGCTGATGCCTTTACAAGGGAAAAAAGATAGCGCTAGCAGCCGGATAACCATAACTATCAGTCAGGATAACCCAGCGCTAGGGTTACCAATCAAACAGAAAATGAATGGAAATAAGGTAAACCGGTTTTCATGTAAACAGGCTCTCGAAAGAAACATGACTGACTAGTTGTATGTCCAGTACGGAATGTGGAGGCCATACCATCGTAGTCAAACTTTAGCAAGCCTCTCCCCTGCGTGGTGTGATTCAGACCCAGAATGCTGGACACCTATAGAGCAAACAATAATTTTAAAATTAAAATAAAAAAATTTATTTCAAAAAGTAATGAAAACAGTTCAATTTTTTGACAAACCTGACGTGACATACGCATGCGCCATACCTCCTTTGTCATTCCCTTGAACCCAGGCCCCAGGTTCTGCCAAAGTCGCATCGGATCCTGTTGGAAGTTGTCGTCTATTGTGGTCGAGGGGAAGTCGATACCTACATGATGTATATATAGATTAATGAGCGCCTTCTCTGGTTTTGGAGCATTTTTTCTTTAAAATGACAACGGAAAATTCCTTTGTAGGTAAGATAAAGTGTTGTTCTGGAAAGGAGAGGGCGCTGGGGAAGCCAACTTCAAAGATTGGGAAATTGATAATGCAACGGTATTATTCAAATTACTCTTGAAACTACCGTAAACGTTCGATAAGCCCAGGGCTTGTTTCCGTTACAGCGCTGTGCGCGCTACCGTTGCCAGCAGGGAACTTTTGGGGCACTTTCTTGACACTTTTTTGACACTTTTGTAATTAGTGAACAAAGGTGTTGGATCAATCCAAAGACCTCAAAATCATTGATGAAAGAAGAATGTCATTAGTGAACATGTGGGCGGGATCGAGACGAGACTTGACTAGATCAGACACTTATAAGCAATTATGAGTTATCTTGTAAAAGTGCAATATGGACAAAACAAGTTCACTTTCTTTTTCTAACCAGAGAGAAGATAAATTTTGGTAATTTAGTTTCAAAGATCAAGGAACACTGTTCTAACCTCAGTCATCCTACTTAGCCAAATACAAGAATCAAATATAGAGATGAAGATGGAGATATGATCAACCTTACCCTCTCGGCTATAGCCACTTAAAGTAATCGCAACGGTGTCAAAAAAAGAGTAAAAAAAAAGTGCCCCAAAAGTTCCCTGCCGGCAACGGTAGCGCTTGCAGCGCTGTAAAGGTGTTTCTTGATAAGAAAGAACTATATAACTTAAAGTGTCGCTGATATTATAGTTACTGATCGCTTTCTAAGCGTAGAACTTGTAAAACTATAATCCCTTTGGTTTAGGCAGGGTGTAAGCAAAACCAAAACAGTATACGTTGTGCATAAAAATGGAACATTCATTCCTTCGATTCAATAGAGAGAAACTTTACTGATACTTTTGTTTTACGCAAAAATAGCAAAAATAAACAAATTAAATCGGCAAAACAAATTATGTAGGGGACGGACTATTTAACATCATTTAATGTATTTTTTCCCCTGCAATATTGGGCTGCAATTTCTTTCGCTTTTCCCTCTCTTTCTCTTTATAAATTTTTGTCGTGCAAATTATTATTTTTTATCTTTTCGGCTCGTGTAAATGTTTTTCCAAATTCTTCCACCCCCCTCCCCCCAAATAAAAAATCAAATGGTCGGCCCCCAGTACGGTATTTATAATGTTTGTCAGGAAACCTGTGATTGTTTTTACTACTTCCTTTCCAGCTTGATATTCGTCCCGGTCAGTGGTTTAGGAACGTGATTAATACCGACAGGTTTGCCAACTATCAGGCGTTTAACAAGCTAGACAAGGAAGCCGACAAACACCAGTAAGTGCCACTGTATACCCGACCGCTTAGAAATAACTGTATACAAAATATTTCGTAACCTTCAATCACCACAGAAATCTTCAAATGTAACGTTAGAGCTATCAATACCACAATTGAAACTAGTACACTCGTACTAAGGGAGCAGGTCGAAACACATGCCTTCTCGAGGGACCCATTTGGGAGTAGGGGGTAGTGCCTGCTGCCCTCTGTCTCTCCCGGGAGCTAAAACTCTTTAAAACATTTTGTTTTTAAATATCTCTGAAATTAAAACGCATCCCAAATTTTGCTAGTTCCGAAGGACAGCTGGCACTTTAAAGGTTTTACAGCTCTTCTGATAACACATATTATTCTATTCAAATATCAGTAACACTATCTTGTTTCTCCAAAACTGGCTTTACGTGTTTTATGTACATGGTTATGGCATCGGTTTCACGTTATTTCTTCACAGATGGATCACTGTACCGCAGCTAGTTAATGCTTTCTACGTCATCACTAAGAATGAGATAGGTAAGCAATATCTCCATATAAATACTTTCTTTTTAATGCAACAAGATAGACCGTACTCAATTTGATTTTCGGCATAATAATTTCGACATACAGTCACAGGATTTTGAAAACAGGACAGAGGTCCAGTTGCATAAATTGGAGCTGCAAGACGAAAGAGAGTAAAAACAGAATAAATTGCATCAAGGGCGGATAATTTCCTCTAATTTTAAGGTCCGATGTATGTGCTCAATTCTTGGCTTTTTGGATGAAAACCTTGTTTAAGTATGTGCTCAGAAGTTGGCTTTTCCACACATTTGCAAGCAAGATATAGATTTATCAATATTAACGAGGAAACGCACTGATTTTCAGTATCAATCAACTGTTTTGTTGCTCAGGTATGTCATAAAAGCTGGCTTTTTCAACAGCCACATTTGTCCTTGTTCAAAAAATTTGGCTTTTTTGATCGAAATGAAAGGACAGACCTAGAACCAAGAAATTGTTTGCCCTTGTGCGCCCTTGATTGCATTGATCCCATTCTACGACTAAGAATCAAGACCTCGGTCCCCAAAGAACGACATTTTATGAGTCAAGAGGACATAGAGGATATATATATCCCGTAAAACATTGAACAACTTTTTTTCTTCATGAAAATGTTGCTATCTAAACACTAACATGAGTGACCTCCACATATAAATAATGATACACTTGCGACTGTTGTGTTATATTAGTCTTTTATATTTAGAAAATTCCAATTAGTATACTTTTAAGTTTACAAAAACTATAGATGTTCTAATGATTAACGTAAGGATTTCTTGGCAAAATAAAGGACTGACTAACTGGATGATTTATTAATCGATTAATTAATTGATTGATCAATTGTTTGCTGGATTATTATTGATTGATTAATTGATTGATTAATTGGTTGATTAAATAATTATTTGATTAAGTGAGTGAGTAATTTGTTTGATTAATTATTTGTTTGATTGATTGATTGATTAATTGTTTGACTGATTGATTGTTTTATTGATTGATTAATTAATTGTTTGATGGATTGACAATTGATAATTAACTACGTTATTTTCTTGCGTACAGTCATTCCTGCAGGCATTTTACAGCCACCGTTCTTTTATCAGCACGAAATCCCAAGGTATGTTGGCATCAGTATTTGCATCCAAGCTGCACAGTGTTTTGAGTTTGGTGTTTCCTTCTCTCCTGGTGTCATGCTTACACCGCTTCTGTATTTTGCTTCTGATATTTTGCTTATGCTTGAATGTTTGTATATTGTATAATAGCATGTTCGTAGGAGGAGCCTTAGGGCTGTTATAAAAATATCGACCAATCAGTGAGCTTCAAGTTAATTGAAACGTCTGGGATTGGTTGAGTGCGGGGCGGTGAAACCAGACACCGGAACGGCGGCTATAAATAGATCTCGAGCAGTCTCGGCCCTGGTCTCGGCCTTTTATCGCGAGACAAGCACTTTAATATCATCTACGCATATTCTTAGTCGTATCTCTATTTCAGGTCCATCAGTTACGGCGCCATCGGTCACGTGCTTGGCCATGAGCTTACTCATGGCTTTGACACCACAGGTGCGAACGTTAACCTAAATTATTAACTATTATTATCTATTACTTTTATTAGAACGAGTTTCTTCTCTCTCTATCTCTGTTTCCGTCTCAGTCTTTGTCTGTCTGTCTGTCTATCTTTCTGTCTCTTAGTTCATCACGAGAAATTAAGAAATCAGGGTTACGAAATCTGCTTTAAAAATAAATGGCCAATCAGAACACTCTTTGCTTTCTACTTTTTATACTAATATTATCTTTAAATACCTATGACCCACAGTCATAGGTGTCGCTGATGACATAACTGTTCATTCCTGACGCATCTACACCTGTATTAAATGGACTATGTCACGGGTTTTTGCAGAACAAATCCTTTACAATCATGAAACACGAGTCTTAAGTCCAACATAACAACAAGAA